>CM076584.1:1404134479-1404264924 GCA_034641835.2 Pinus albicaulis
TCCTTGAGAAATTGAAGGCCATCAACATCAACATCTTGTAGAAACAAAATGAATGTACTGATGTTCATATGAGGAATGATTCCATTTACAAGATATGGCCTCAAGAATGGAAAGTACTAGGACATTTTAATGCTAAAGAATGGGGTGTTCTTGCCATTTTCATTGCTCCTAGGTAAGCTTCTTTCAAATATGTTTTTTCTAGTCCCAAAATTTCACACATTATTTCTAATACCCTTTTCACTCTTCATTTCCTTTGCACACTACTTCCCTGCAATATCCACCAACTCAATGATTAATATGTTTTCATTAAGGTTATGAGTAAAATTAATCCATACATTAGCAAATCAATTCATATTAACAATTGAGAGAGCATTAAGGGTTATGAAAATTAACCAATGCATCGAAACCTCCATTCATACTGATAATCAAAGGAAAATAATGGCCATGACTAAAATTAATCAATGCATTATAAAATCCATTAATATCAAAGATGAGGGAGAAAAGGGTGAATGCATGAATATGGGTTACACTTTTAGGCCAAATGTGGCGATGAAATTTCAATTTTTCCCTCTTTTATCGAATTGAAGCCCTCAAAATTCATATAGGCATTATGAATTTTTATTCAGAGTAAAAATACAATATGTGGAGAATTATGTTGTATTCCTAATGATATTTTTTGCAAATACTTTTAGTGTTGTATAATCTCTCAATTTTCCATTAAATGCAATACTTGTCCTTGCAATTTTTCGCGCATCTTAAGAGGTATGTGTGTGTTCATGTAGCATAACGTAGTCTAAAATGTGTAATTTTTAATATATATATATATATATATATATATATATATATATATATATATATATATATATATATATATATATATATATATATATATATATATATATATATATATATATATATATATATATATATATATATATATATATATACAAGGAGAGAACTAAGTTTTTCATATTAAAAAATTAATTTTTATGCAAAATTTAAATTTTTATTATTTTTTGAAGTTGGCGAAGTAATATTTCAATTACATTTTGGAGACACATGTTTTCACAAAAGATTTTCTTCAAAGATTTAAATAAATTGAAAAAACAAGAGTACCCTTTTGAAGAGGACTCATAAATGAAGATAGTGGTATTTTTTGAATTTTTTTCTTTATATAAAATTTATGTTATTGATTTTTTATTTAACTCCTTTGAAACTGTGCAAAAAATTTTCAAGCATTATGTTTAAAAGAAATTAGATGATAAATATTATATGAATTCGAAAGTGTCAAACTCATATTCCATTGGATAGAGGATTCTTTAACAAATCCAACATGATCAACTCTGCCACTTAAGGATAAATTCCACCCTAAATCCGCTAGGGTACAAAATGGTGTTGCAAAGAAATCTGTAGAAGGGGTGATAAAGTTGTGATTTTTAGGACCCCAGAAGCTCGATTGAGTTCTTAAAATGCTCGATCAAACACTTAAAATTATCGATCAAGCATTTGATTTTTAAATTCAAATAAATTGATCGAGGGTTTAAGAAATCCTCGATTGAACCCTTAATGTGGTTAAATAAATGTTCGATCTAGCTTTATGACTAGATCTAGCCTATAACTAGATTTAGATTTAAGGCTCGATCGAGCCACTTTTTTTAGCTCCATGCCTAGGTTGTATTGGCGGGAAATTTCAAAAACATGGCTCGATCGAACTCCTAGATAACCACGAGTTACATTGTTTAAACTAATACACTAATACACTAACTGCAACTTGGACTCTAAAACAAATAGAATCACTCTACATGCCTCACGAATCACCCTTAACTCGAATTTCATGAGCTAACTGAGTCTATCACTCTTAGTTAACTATTACAAGTGATTATGAGACAAGATTACAATTTATTGTCCAATTTAATTAAGGGAAAATAAAATTAGACACACATTTTTTGTTGACTTTTCAACACTCCCTCTCATAAAGAAAGGGATTATCAACTACCCCAATCCTGCCTCTGTGGTATTCGAATTTTCTCTTGGAGAGCACCTTCTACAGAATATATGCATCCTGATCCTCTGTGGGAATGTACTGAAGTAACATAATGCGTCTCTGAACACAATTTTTGATAGGGTGGTACCCGATGTCAATATGCTTGAACCTTTCATGGAATACTGGATTAACCGAGAGTTTTATGCAACTCTGGTTATCACAATGTATCACCGTCGGATCCATCTGATGACCGAAAAAACCAACAAGTATCTTCCTCATCCAAATGGCCTCACATGCCTCCTGACTGGCTACCATGTACTCTGCCTCAGCTGAACTGAGTGCAACTGATCTATGCTTCCTGTTGTACCAAGAAATTGATGTCGATCCTATGCTGAATAGCCCTCCTGATGTGCTCTTCCTGTCCGATGGAATGCCTACCCAATACACATTAGTGAAGCCTTGAATATTCAGTCCCTCTGTCCGTCTATACCATAATCCATACTCTTTATTTCTCCTGAGATATCTTAAGACATGATTCCCCACCTTCCAGAAGAGCTTGGTCGACTTAAGCATATCTTGACTAAGCTGGTTAACTGTGTAGCATATGTCTGGTCGTGTGTTCACCAAGTACATGAGTGAACCCAAAAGCTGCCTGTAAACAATACCGTTCACTACCTCACCTAAAGTTGCATCCTCCTTCCTCCAGTTTCCTGCAAGAGGAGTATCCATGGGTTTACAGCTCTCAATGTGGAACTTCCTTAGAAGCTCTTTGGCATACTTTCCTTGAGAAAAAAATAGCTCCCCATCCCACTGCCATATCTCCAAACCAAGGAAATAGTGAAGGAGTCCCATGTCCTTCAACTCAAACTCTCTTACAAGATCCTCTTTGCAAGAAGTTATGAGTTGCTCATCACTCGTCAGAATAAGATCATCAACATAAAGCACGATAATCAAAATATTACCATCAACCACAATCTGGTACAGGTTTTCATCTGCTTCACTCTTCGTGAATCCCAACCCGGTGAAATAGCTGTCAATCTTGGTGTACCAAGAACAGGGTGCTTGCTTCAGCCCATACAGTGCTCTCTTATGTCTGCACACATGCGACTCCCTGTCAAATGTTTCAAAAAAATATGGCTGCTCAATGTACACTTATTCCTCAATAACTCCATTGATAAATGCAGTCTTCACGTCCATCTAATGTATTTGCCACCCCATCTGTGCTGAGAGTGCAAGGATAGATCTAATCGATGAGTACCTTTCAACTGGTGAAAAATTCTCCTCATAGTCAATCCCCTCAACTTGTGAGAATCCTCGGGCTACAAATCTAGCCTTGTACTTCTCCACACTCCCATCTGTTGCCTGCTTCACCTTATAGACCCATCTAGATCCAACCACTAACTTCCCGACTGATCTTGGGACAACTTCCCATGCACTGTTCTTGACGATGGAGTCATACTGCTCAACCATGGCATCAACCCAAGTTGGTTGCTACACTGCTTCCTCAAAAGAGGATGGTTATGTCACAATACACTTTCTCATAATAGCCATGTATCCAGTAAACCTGTCTGGTGACTATCTCTATTTGCGCAGTGATGTAGGTGCTCCTACATGTTCTACCACATCAAGTCTCAATCTATTAGCTTATGTGGTGCACCTCCTACCATGTCTGGTGGATGGATCTGCATGAGTGGTTTCTTCCACTCCATGATCCTTTGGATGTGGTTGTTCCACATCTTGAGTTTCATCCTTTGGAACCAAGAGTTCCTCATCTACATGTAAATCAAGATCCCTCTCAAGGGACAATCACATGGCTTTCTCCGATCAAATTTTACATCCCGTCTGACAAATGTCATCCTACTATTCAGGAAATACAAATGATAATTGTGGGGAGTATTAGTGTACCCCACAAATATCCCAATCTCTGTTGTTGGGTCTAGCTTATTTATGGAATATTTGGTCACATGGCAATAGACAGATGAGCCAAAAATTTTAAAATATGAAACCTTAGGTTTATTACCACAAAAAGCCTCCTCTGGTGTACTCATGCCAAGTATCCGATGAGGACTACGGTTATGCACAAATACCTCTCTGTTGCATGCCTCTTCCCATATATGCAACGATAAGCCCTAATCATGTAACATCACTCGTGCCGCACCCACAATTGTTCTGTTCTTTCATTCTGCAACCCCATTCTGTTGTGGGTTATGAGGTACAATCAACTCTCTCTGAATTCCCTCTTTGGCACATAAGTTCTTGAATTCATTGGAGATGTACTTGCCACCATTGTTGCTCCTCAGAGCCTTCACCTGTTTCCCTGTATCTTTCTCAACCAGTGCTTTGAACTCACAAAATTTTGAGAACGTCTGATCTTTCTTCCGAATGAAGTAGATCCAACACTTTCTAGAAAAATCATAAACAAAAATCACATAATACCCATGATTTTCTATAGAAGCTGTAGAGAATGGTCCACACACATATGAGTGAACTCTCTCAAGGATTCCCATTTCTTGATTCTCCTTCTCGTGAAAAGTGGCCTTTGTATACTTCCCCATGGTACATCAAGAGTACCCTTTGGAAGCCCCGTAGAAATCAGCTGCATGACCTTTAAGGCACTGTGGTGTAGATGGACCAATCTCTTGTGCCATAACTCACCCTCATCTTGACTCACCACTCTTTCCACTTTACTCATTAATGCCATACAACCATCTACATCAAGTTTGTAGAGGTTATTCACATCAACCCCAATCTTCTTAACTTGTCCTGTGGCTTTGTGACGAAGGAATGCTTTCCATTCATTGAAAACCACATCATATCCTCTATCCTCCAACATAGCAACTGAAACTAGATTATTTCTCAAGCTTGGTACATGCATGACATCTTTTAATAAGAAAGGTTTACTTGACTGTCTCTGGAAAAAGTAATTGTATCAATCCCGGTAGTGCTATACCTCCTGTCATCACCCATATCGATGTGCATTTGAAGATCCTTCTCCTCCAAGCTACTAAAGAGTTTTTTTTCTCCCGTCATGTGGAAGATGTGCCACTATCCAAGTATCACACTGATCCCATCACACTGGACACCATGCATGCAATGAGTGAGAAGTCCAACTCGAACTATGAAGCCAAAGCATCACCCGCTGCAGATTCCGAAGCCTTCTTCTTGTTGTTGTTCTTCTGTGGACAATTAGTGGCATAATGTCCATGCTCGTGACAGTGAAAAAATTTCACTCTGGACATGTCACGCTTATTGCCTTCTTTTCCGGACTCAAATTTGGAATAGGATTTATTTCCTTTCCCCTTCTTTTCCTTACCAGCCAAGTCACAATTTTCCTCATCATATGTCTTGGATGAGGATCCATCCCTGGTATTCTGCCTGAACTCTTCTTGTACCAAATCCGACCAAAGTCGCTCCCAATCTGGTAGCTTCTCCCTCCCATTGATAGAGTCCTGATAACTATGCTAGCTCTTGGGAAGGCCTAGAAGTGCTAGGCTCACCAAGTGATCATCCGCTACATTAATCCCAACACTTCTAAGCTCATCTCGACATTAGATGAACTTGGTCAAGTATTTAAGAATAGTGTCACTTTTCTCCTTTTTTATTTTCCTGAGCTTGTCCTTTAGTGCCAATTGTCTATGGTCATTGCTATTCTAAAATAGATCTGTCAAGGCCTCCCACATTGCATATGGAGTCACCTTTCCATGGAGACTCAAGACAATGTGATCTCGAACTCCCTATAATAAGATCCTCCTCTCCTTTTCATCCTTCTTTTTCCAAGCGTCAAGAAGAGCAATGTCTGCTAATGTGGGCCTTGGAATATCAGTGTTTTTTGGAACGAGGTTCCCTAACCTACAGTTTTGGTACAATTTTGTAATAATAGGTCTTGCGTAGGGGTTTTAGGGTGGGTCAAAGCCCTAATGTTTTGTAATGGGTTAAATAATAGCTCTAGGGTCCGGATAATGAAGGCTACAATATTATAAATAGATAGATAGTTGGGTCTAGTAAGAAAGTAAGTCATAAGATTGATGTTAGGTGTGAATTGTTAAGATCTGTTCGGGTTGTTTCGGGTAAGGACTCCTGTTGGCTGTGTGCGCGGAGATCCTCAGTCCTGCTGTGTGTAGACCCCATTAGGCTATGTGTGCGGGCTGTGTTTGGGTTGTAAGTGGATTTTTGATGCTATTGAATGTAGAATATATTTGAAGTACCTTTGTGCTATCCAGATTGATTGTGTTGACTGATGAAGCACATTTGCGATATTTATTTAAGCTGCGAATGTATCTGCGATCTGGAATTGGCTGCGATTATAATGTTCTATGATGGTATTTGCCGATGCGCACGTGGATGCGAATGTATTGATTAGATCTGTTAGTGATAGTAGCTTTACTATGATTATGTGTTGATTATATTGTTAAAAGAGCTGCGAATAGACTCATTTTGTGCGAACCTAGTAAGCTGCAACATAGATCTGCCTCAAATTACCTACTCTCTCCTAGGGTGCAGAAACCTGGTTCCAACACCCTCCCATACTACTTTGGGTGAGACCTTGGCTTGCGCAAGTAGGTCATTTTCGAAAGGGCTAGTAGTATAGGGTTTTTTTGGAAAACCTTAACCTCCGAACCTAGGTCAGGACCCCTTAAGCCAATAAATGGTTCTGTTGCCGGGACCAGGAGAATTTTGAGAGAGAGATTGGGTAATGACATGAGGCTATTGGAGACCTGAGAAACCCGAAATCGAAGACTAGTTTGAAAGACAGATTTAGGAATTTTTTGTAAAAGAGAATCGCAACACGAAGTTGACAACTGAAAAGTGGAAGAATAAGTACATCTTCACTGAAGGTTATGAAATTTTCTTTGTAAATTTTGCATATGAGCTTCAGAAGTGGTTAGCGAGGCTCGTGGAATTCCAGACATGTTGGAAGGACGGTCAAGTTACATAGTGGACACTAGAATTGATTCAAGAACTGGAGAAGACTGACAATAAAATCACCCGTATGGTAGATCACTAGGTGGATAGCGTGTTGGGAGGATTCGTGACAGAATTCTCAGTCGATCAGTTCGTATCCTATTCTAAGGCAAAGAGGAGGTTCTTCAAAGTTTTCTGGGGTAAGTTCTTGAAAACATTTCCATTGTTAATCAAAATATTAATGTACAAAAAGGGCGTTCTATGTAGCCACACCGAATGAATGACCTCTAATCAGAGAGAGAGTACAACACGAAGTGGTAAGTACTACTGAACCAATCGAGAAGGGGATAGATCCATCTACAACCCATTAAGAGAGTCAGCTACGCACGCAGGAAATAGTCCTCCAGCTACACCACCTTCAAGTCAGCATAAGGGTGAGAACTCACCCACACCTCTACCACCACCAGAAGAAGATATGGCTACACACATTAAGCTACCCACCTTCAAGGGTGTAGGAGATGAAGATATGGACTGCGCAGAATATGGCTACCGATGTCGTAAAGAGAGCGTAGCTATCCATCGCCTTTGAAGGAAGGGCCTTGGATTGGTATATGGGGTACGTAGGCCAGCATGCGGATCTGTCTATTCAAGAGATTAAGAAAGCTTTAAAGCAGAAATTTCGGAAGCCTAAGTCCTACTCACAGCTAGTAACTGACTTGAAAGACTTTATACATGGACCCAATGAGTCTGTATGAGAAGCTGATGAACGGTTAAAGAAGGTTATCAGAGATGGAGAATTTCAGTATGATCATAGGCAACACAAGGAATGGTTTATCGCTATGTTGCTACCACATGTGTGTAGACCTATGGGTCAGCAGTCAATTGAGACGCAAGAGAAAGCCTTGGAGATTGCTATGAAACTAGAGGTTGCGCCAAAGGACGATGCCCAGTTTGGGGTGCAGCAGATCCAGGGGCAGCTGGCCGAGGTAATGCACCTTGAAATCCAGAATCTACGAGAAGAGCGAGGAAAGGAAGGTAGCCCAGACATATGGTGCATAAGATGCAGGGTGTCCGACCACACCAAGGATCAGTGTCCTCTACTAGCGGACTACATGCAGGCTGGGGGGCCCAGCCCATTGTGTCCTAAGGAGGCAGCAGGACCAAGTGGTTTGACCTTATGGTGCACTGATTGTCACATAGCTGGACTACATGGTACCAACCACTGCCCCCATCTTGGTGCGTATGTTCCATAATTAAAGCAACAATGGTGCCGATTCTGCTCATCTGTGGGACATAACGAACATAACTGTCAGACCTATGACTTAATGATAGACCGGGGATATACAGGGTATAGGCTTAACCTTCTTCACCACTATCTACCTTAAGCAGAGGAGGCTCCCTAGAAAGAGGCAGGGGTGGAGGCGCAGGTTGGGGAAGAGGGAAACTAATCTGTTACAATTGTGGAGAAATAGGGCACTTTACAAGGGACTGTCCGAACCCTGCACGAAAGTCTTGCCGGTATTGTCGAAAATTGGACCATGTGATTGAAGACTGTCTAGTCCTGATAGCAAATATGCAGGAAAAGCACCAGACACCTATGCAGAATGTGCATAGGGTTAAGGCGGAACCGCATGACAAAGGACCAAGTATTAATGTCATAACGCACAACGGCATGGCTTCTAGAGGAGCTAAAGAGAAGGCTATGGCTGAACCCCTTATCCGAAAGGCTGCTATCAAACAGGAAAGCCTGGACCTACAGAAAGAGAAAGAAACCTTTGTTACAGCCCGCAAGGACTTTACTAAGGATGAGGCATCTACCTCCAGGGCTTCAAAAACCTAAGAACAGATGATGAAGTTAAGCCATTCCTACAAGCATGAATGAAGCTTCTACGCAACTGGAAGGTGGTAGAAAATCTACGGACACTGATAGACAGCTGCACAGAAAGAACTAATCCTCCTACAAAAGTTAGAGATGTTCACAAGCTGTACAAGCACAAGAAGCGCACTGGGCAGGAGATGCGGCTAAAAGCGTAGATTGGTGACTATCAAATGGATCAGGTTATCTTTGTTGAGAATGCAACAAGATGATGGAGCTTAGTGAAAAGAAGTCGCCTTCACTAAGTGGGCCCGCAGGCTATTTTTGGCACAAAGTCTATTTTTAGACTATGTCTATTTTTAGACATATGGATCATGGTCTATGAGTTGCAAGATGCTATTTATGGATGGTTGGTCAAGTTGGTAAAAATAGATGGACCTCTATTTTTAGACATACTGGGTGGAGTCTATTTTTAGACTGCCAGTCTAAAAATAGATCAGTCGAATATTATTAGCTCTTAATAATATTTGGACTATAAACATTATCTTATCCTCTTGTAGCACTTCAGTTCGAGCTACGGATGTGGCACATGCAGCTGAAAGAAGGAATTACACTATTCCTAGGGTTTATTTGAGCTATTGCATGGTTGACTTCAGTTAGAACTCATGTGGTAGAGTTTGGTGGAGTTGATGAGACAGTTGATGGAGTTGTGTTCGGTTTAACTTAGTTGAACTAGTTGTATTTAGTCTAACTAATAAATACACTAGTGATGAGTGGTGTGAATTAATTATTAATTAATTCACTAATTATTAACTCATAAATCAACTAAAGAATACATCAGTTAACTGCAGTGCATGGACAGTTCAGTGGAGACCAGTGTTAGATGTGGGTGAAAGGGTGAGTCTACTATCAGTTGTGACTATAGCTGTGCATGATATTTTCACACACATTGATTGAGATTTCCAATGAGGATTGTGCAGTACAATCCAAGGGGATTCGAACTTGGATCTCACAATTAACCATCTTGGATTGCGCAGTAGAGGCAGGCTAACAGGTGGAGGAGATTTGAACTTGTGACTTGTTCATATCTGAGCTTGTGTAGTGTGTAAAAATTGGAGATAGTGCTGAGAGCTTGTGAGGAGTTTGTACTATGATTGTTACATGTTCTCTATCATTATAATATACATATAGTTGGGGGTTTTCAGCTGCAAGCTTTCCCCATTACATACTGTGTTGATATGTGTGATTGATTAATGTTTCAATGTGCGCATGCGATTGTTTTTAATTCCGAAAATTGATGATCAATGGTAGAAGAGGTTATGTATTATGCATGAAGCTCAAATAGTGTGTAATCAGGATAATCTCGGTGAATAACTCATCTATTATTCAAATTTATACAATCTTAGACTTGGGGTCAGATGCGAACGTACTGCCCAAGAAAACTTGGCAGTGGATGGGAAAGCCTAAGCTGGAATGGTCTACTATACAGCTGTACATGGCTAACCAACAGAAATCATACCATTAGGGAGGTTTTCAAGGATTATGGTAGATATCGCAGGAGTTAAGGTATGCGCATATTTTGAATTCATTCAGATTATGGAAGATGCTAACCCTTATCCTATGCTCCTAGGATTGGATTGGGCACTAGACATGGGAGGAATATCAATCTAAAGAAGAGGAGCATGGTTTTTGAAATTAAGGGTACAAGGGTGATAGTTCCACTAGACCCTGCAGAAGGAGAGCGGTACACAGAACTGGTGCGCGAAGAAGAGGATGTGGATCAAATTTATAAATTAACCGCTTGGGACGAGGATTGGATCAATCCTATAGCTGATGGTGTGATTTGCTGGGAAAAAGACAGTGAATGCCTCTCTGACTCCGATGGGGAGATAAAAAATTGGTAGAATCGGTTACATGATGTATCTGCACTGCGATGTCTCAGGATCACGAAAATATTTTGATGTATCTCCTCAGAGGTAAGAGAACTACCCTACTTTGATGGGTCTGGTAGTGTTAGATATTTTCTCCAAATCTTTGAATCCGAAGTCCCAAGGGAACTAAGGTTTTGGGCCCTTAATTTAGCCATGCGCGCAACCCCTGCGATGTGGTAGGAAACTCATAAGGGACGTTCCAGGATTGGGAGGAATGTCGCGAGACGATGGTCATGTGGTTTGAACCCCCGGTTCACCTGCGCATAAAGATTTTCCTTGGCCCAGGAGATCAGTGCGAGCATCTGTCTGCATGAATGGAGGAATGGTGGGAAAGAACTACAGATGAATGGGTCCACCTGTTCATTCATGCCTTGGGGCAAATCCCCACCTCATGGTATTTAGATGTAGAACTACATCAGCGCACCCGTCACTGGGAAACCTGTAAGATGAGTTTGTAGGGATGTTTAGGTTGATAGGTGAAACAGAGGCACTTGATGAAGCCCTGCAGGATATAGATGCCTTAGTATTTGATGAATCACGGCCTCTTGCAGCATATGGGGCGCCAACGTGGGAGATGTAGATGTAGGATATTGTCAACTGCTGTAATCCATCAATGGAGGAATGTGATGAAGACCCGCGTGAATATCTCTATCCCGTAATCGAGGGAGGGCATATTTGCTAGACCGGGCAGATCATTACGTGACGGTTTCTTGCCGGTGAGAAGTCAACATTGGAATGAAGGAGCAACCTAAGCTAGCTAAAATTGGGGACTACTAGGATGATGATATTGTTGGAAGAATCGTGAAACTCCTCACAGAATAACAGGACCTATTTCCTACAAAAATCTTGAAACTCAAAGGGATTACAGTGAACGTAGGGGTCATGCGCATCACTTTAAAACCAGATGTGTGCCCTGTGAAGCAAAGTTGTTATCGATTGAACCCCAAGTATAAGACGAAAGTCAGGGAAGTGCTTGACTAAATGATAGCCGCAGGTATCATTGAACCAGTTGAACAGTCAGATTGGGTAAGTCCTATGGTGGTTCAGGAGAAAAAGGCTAAAGGAGAGATACAGATCTGTGTTGACTTGCGCAAATTGAATGATGCCCATGTACATGATCGCTTTCCTACGCCATTCTCATATGAAAATCTTGATAGTGTGGGAGGGCAAGAAGCGTACTCATTCACTGACGGGTTCTCGAGCTACTATCAGATTAGGATCGCACCTGAAGACCACATCAAAACTACGTTCGCCACTGAATGAGGATCCTTCCAATACACTATCATGCCGTTTGGGCTCAAGAATGCCCCTGCCATATTTTCATGGGTGGTGGTTGTAGTATTCAAGGAGTTCATCCACAAGTTTTTGGAGGTATATTTTGATGAATGGAACTATTTAGGTTGGTAAAGAAGCACGATTAACTTATGACGATGTTGATACCTCAGAGAAAGCACAAGATTTCCTTGAAGCTTTCCCCATTACATACTGTGTTGATATGTGTGATTGATTAATGTTTCAATGTGGGCATGCGATTGTTTTTAATTCCGCAAATTGATGATCAATGGTAGAAGAGGTTATGTATTATGCATGAAGCTCAAATAGTGTGTAATCAGGATAATCTTGGTGAATAAATCATCTATTATTCAAATTTCTACATGGTATCAGAGAAAAGTTGATCATCGGATCTATTACAGTGATTACATTTTATTTCTTTAGGCGGAGTCTGTAAGAGGGCCAGGTAGCCTCTGGATTCATCCTTTCTTTGAAAGGTGAAAAATCTAGTAAATGCCCCTACAGTCTATCTCTGTGCTAGAAATACTTTGTTCTCACAAATTCAGATCAGAATCGGTTGAGTTTTGAGCTGGTGGAATTCGAATTTACAGCAGTGTTTTCTTGGTGTCGAAGTTGAGATGTCTTTCAACGGATTGCGATTGGAGTATGCCCTTGAGGGAAGCTCGAATTATATTTCATGGAAGGACGGGATGGAGGTGGTGCTCGATGACAATGGGCTGAAGGAGTTCATAGATGCTGAAGTTCCAAAGCCTAGCGATGCAACCTTGGTTGAGGCTTGGCAAAAGAAGACAAAAAAGTGTCGAAGGATTTTGTTGGAGGGCATGAAGGATCACATAGTGTCCAGCCTGCATGGAAAATCTTCTCCATACTTGATGTGGAAAGCATTGATAGATTTATTCCAAATCAAGAGCGACTAGAGGAAGTTGGCGCTCAAGGATAAACTCAAAAACATAAAGATGGAGAAAGGCGACAGTATGCCCAAGTACCTCACGAAGTTCACCCAATGCAGGGATGAGCTGGGAAGTGTGGGGGTGACTGTATATGATGAGGACTTGGTGAGATTGGCTCTCCTTGGTCTTCCGAAGAGATGGAATTCCTATCAGGATTCTGTCAATGGTCGGGAGAAATTGCCAGGATGGGGGCGACTTTGTTCGGATCTTGTGCAAGAGGAGATAAGGTGGAGTACCAGGGACGGATCTTCATCAAAGGCATCTGATGAAGAGAATTTCACTTTGGCTGCCAAAGCAAAGAAGGGGAAGATAAAGAAATATTCTCAATCCGGTGCGAAAGGCAAGAAGCAGGACATGTCCAAGGTGAAGTGCTTTCACTATCACCAGCACGGACATTATGCCACAAATTGTCCGCAGATGAAGAAAAATAAGCAAGCTGCTGGATCTGCAGCGGGAGAGGCCTTAGCCTCGCAGTTTGAGCTGGATTTTTTTCTGATCGCATGCTTGGTATCAAGTGTGATGGGTTTAGTTTGGTTCTTGGACAGTGGTGCGTCTTTTCACATGACAGGAGATCGAGATTTGTTTTCTGATCTGGATGAGAAAGATCTTGGAGTGCACATCGAGATGGGCGATGATGGTAGATACAGTGCGACCGGTATCGGTACCATTTTCCTTGAGAGGCAGTCTGGTAAACCCTTCGTATTGAAGGAAGTGATGCATGTTCCAGGATTGAAGAAGAATCTTATCTCTGTGGCGATGTTAGAAGACAAGGGATATGATGTTGTCTTCAACAAGGGAAAGGCTTTCCTGCACAGTAAGACAACTAGAGAAACTCGGAAGATAGGGGTTCGAGTCAAGAACCTTCATCAATTGCAGGTAGATGGCTGCGCAACAATGGCATGCAAGGCAGAAGGAGTGGTGAGCCGGGATGATGGCGAGCTGTGGCACCGGAGATTGGGCCACCTTCACCATGGAGCTTTGAAGATACTACAACAGATTTCTACTGGTCTTCCTAAGGGTACTCTCGCGCAGTCAAATCAGTGCAAGGGATGTACCTTGGGTAAATTTGTGAAAGCCACTTTTCACGAGAAGGATAGTCGCGCAACGACGATCCTTGAGAGAATTCACACAGACGTGTGTGGACCTTTCTTAGTAGCTTTGACAGCAAAGCATAGGTACTATGTGATTTTTGTTGATGATTATTCTCAGAAGTGTTGGATCTTCTTCATGCAGAAGAAGAGCGAGACATACTCAAAGTTCTGTGAGTTCAAGGCGCTGGTTGAGAAGGAATCAGGGAAGCAGTTGAAGGCTCTTAGGAGCGACAATGGTGGTGAAGTCATCTCTGGCGAATTCAAGGACTTTTGCAGCGCAGAAGGAATTCGAAGAGAGCTCATAACACCTCATAACCCACAGCAGAACGGGGTTGCTGAGCGAAAGAACAGAACAATCGTGGGTGCTGCACGGGCGATGTTGCATGATCAGGGCCTACCCATTCACTTGTGGGTAGAGGCATGCAATACTGCAGTATATGTGCAGAACCGTTGTCCTCACAAGATACTTGGCATGAGTACACCGGAGGAGGCGTTTTCTGGTAAGAGGCCTGATATTTCCCATTTGAGAATTTTTGGTTCACCTGTTTACATTCATGTGACGAAGGATGCCAGGAAGAAGCTGGAGCCAACCGCAGAGGTTGGGATATTTGTGGGATACACTGATATGCCCCACAACTATCATTTGTATTTTCTAGACAGTCGCAAGACTGTTGTGCAACGAGATATCAAATTTCAGGAGGAGAAAGCCATGGAGTGTTCACTTGAGAGGGAGCCACAGTTGCATGCAGAGGAGGAGCTATTAGTTCCTAAGGATGAGCTTCAGGATGTGGATCAGCCACAAGAGGAAGTTCATGGAGTGGAAGAGACCACTCATGCAGCGCCAACCATCAGAGGGCGAAAGCGCACTACAGAAGCTGAGTGACTGGCTCAAGATGCAAAGAAGGTTGTAGGAGCACCTACATCACAGCGCAGATAGAGACAGTCACCTGATCGGTACACTGGATACATGGCTGTTGTGAGCAAGTGTATCGTGACAGAGCCATCCTCTTTCGAGGAAGTTGTGGAGGACCTCGCATGGGTAGATGCCATGGCTGAAGAGTATGATTCGATTGTCAGAAACAGTGCATGGGAGATTGTCCCGAGACCGGAGGAGAAATCAGTGGTGGGTTCGAGATGGATCTACAAAGTGAAGCAGGCAGCTGACGGGAGTGTGGAGAAGTACAAGGAAATATTTGTTGCCCGAGGCTTCTCACAGATAGAGGGGATCGATTATGAGGAGACCTTTGCACCTGTCGCAAGGTATTCTTCCATACGGACGATTCTTGCTCTCTCAACGCAGATGGGGTGGCACATTCATCAGATGGATGTGAAGACTGCGTTCCTCAACGGAGTCATTGAGGAGGAGGTGTACATAGAGCAGCCCGAAGGTTTCGAGATCTTTAGCAGCGAGTCGCATGTGTGCAGGCTCAAGAGAGCGTTGTATGGGTTGAAACAAGCACCTCGTGCTTGGTACACACGAATAGACAGTTATTTCACCGGACTTGGATTCTCCAAGAGTGAGGCGGATCTTAACCTATACCAGATTGTGGTGGAGGGTAAGTTGCTGATCATTGTACTTTATGTAGATGATTTGATTCTGACAGGTGATGAGCTGTTGATACTTTCATGCAAGGAGGATCTTGCTAGAGAGTTTGAGATGAAGGACTTGGGCCTCCTTCATTATTTCCTGGGATTGGAAATTTGGCAGCGCAGTGATGGACTATTTTTTTCTCAGGGTAAGTATGCCTAGGAGATATTGGAGAAGTTAAACATGCATGGCTGCAAGCCTGTTGATACTCCTCTTCCTGGAGGTTGGAGGAAGGAGGATGCTACTTCAGCAGAGGTAGTGGATGCCACTGTTTATCGACAGTTGGTGGGGTCGCTTATGTATCTGGTCAATACACGACCCGATATATGCTATGCTGTTAGCCAACTTTCACAAGCTATGGTTAAGCCTACCAAGCTCTTCTGGAAGGCAGGCAAGCATGTATTGCATTATCTTAGAGGCACATCGGGATATGGATTGTGGTGCAGACAGAAGGATGAGGTGAAGCTATGTGGCTTCACGGATGCAGATTGGGTAGGGAGCCCAATGGATAGAAAGAGCACATCTGGAGGGATCTTCAGTATCGGATCGACAACAGTTTTTTGGTACAGCAGGAAGCAGAGATCCGTGGCACTCAGTTTAGCAAAGGCCGAGTATATGGCAGCAAGCTTGGCTGCATGCGAGGCTATATGGATGAGGAAGATCCTGGTCGGGTTGTTCGAGTCACACTTGGAGCCTACTATGATTTATTTTGATAACCATAGTTGCATTAAACTCTCAGATAATCCAGTATTTCATGATAGATCCAAACACATCGACATCAGGTACCATCATATCAGAGATTGTGTGCAGCAGAGGATCATGTTACTTTCATACATTCCCACAGAGGATTAGGATGCTGATATCTTGACGAAGGCGCTCACCAGGAGAAAATTCGAATACCACAAAGGCATGATAGGGGTTGCAGATAATCCATATCTTGTTGAGAGGGAGTGTTGAGAATGCAACAAGATGATGGAGCTTAGTGAAAAGAAGTCGCCTTCACTAAGTGGGCCCGTAGGCTATTTTTGGCGCAAAGTCTATTTTTAGACTATGTCTATTTTTAGACATATGGATCATGGTCTATGAGTTGCAGGATGCTATTTATGGATGGTTGGTCAAATTGGTAAAAATAGATGGACCTCTATTTTTAGACATACTGGGCGGAGTCTATTTTTAGACTGCTAGTCTAAAAATAGATCAGTTGAATATTATTAGCTCTTAATAATATTTGGACTATAAACATTATCTTATCCTCTCTCGCAGACTCTCGCTTGAGCTACTGGATGTGGCACATGCACTCGACGTATGAACACGGCTATTCCTAGGGTTTAGTTGAGCTATTGCATTGTTGAATTCAGGTTAGAACTCATGTGGCGTAGTTTGGTGGAGTTGATGAGACAGTTGATGGAGTTGTGTTCGGTTTAACTTAGTTGAACTAGTTGTATTTAGTCTAACTGACAAATACACTAGTGATGAGTGGTGTGAATTAATTAATAATTAATTCACTAATTATTAACTCATAAATAAACTAAATAATACATCAGTTAACTCAAGTGCATGGACAGTTCAGTGGAGACCAGTGGAAGAGGTGGGTGAAAGGGTGAGTCTACTATCAGTTGTGACTATACCGTGCATGAGATTTGCACACACATTGATTGAGATTTCCAATGAGGATTGCGCAGTACAAGCCAAGGGGATTCGAACTTGGATCTCACAATTAACCATCTTGGATTGCGCAGTAGAGGCAGGCTAACAGGTGGAGGAGATTTGAACTTGTGACTTGTTCATATCTGAGCTTGTGTAGTGTGTAAAAATTGGAGATAGTGCTGAGAGCTTGTGAGGAGTTTGTACTATGATTGTTACATGTTCTCTATCATTATAATATACATATAGTTGGGGGTTTTCAGCTGCAAGCTTTCCCCATTACATACTGTGTTGATATGTGTGATTGATGAATGTTTCAATGTGCGCATGCGATTGTTTTTAATTCCAAAAATTGATGATCAGTGGTAGAAGAGGTTATGTATTATGCATGAAGCTCAAATAGTGTGTAATCAGGATAATCTCGGTGAATAACTCATCTATTATTCAAATTTCTACAATCTTATACTTGGGGTCAGATGCGAACGTACTGCCCAAGCAAACTTGGTAGTGGATGGAAAAGCCTAAGCTGGAATGGTCTACTATACAGCTGTACATGGCTAACCAACAGAAAATCATACCATTAGGGAGGTTTTCAAGGATTATGGCAGATATCGCAGGAGTTAAGGTATGCGCATATTTTGAAGTCATTCAGATTATGGAAGATGTTGACCCTTATCCTGTGCTCCTAGGATTGGATTGGGCGCTATACATGGGAGGAATATCAATCTAAAGAAGAGGAGCATGGTTTTTGAAATTAAGGGTACAAGGGTGATAGTTTCACTAGACCCTGCAGAAGGAGAGCGGTACACAGAATCGGTGCGCGAAGAAGAGGATGTGGATCAAATTTATAAATTAACTGCTTGGGATGAGGATTGGATCAATCCTATAGCTGATGGTGTGATTTGCTGGGAAAAAGACAGTGAATGCCTCTCTGACTCTGATGGGGAGATAAAAAATTGGTAGAATCGGTTACATGATGTATCTGCACTGCGATGTCTCAGGATCACGAAAATATTTTGATGTATCTCCTCAGAGGTAAGAGAACTACCCTACTTTGATGGGTCTGGTAGTGTTAGAGATTTTCTGCAAATATTTGAATCCGAAGTCCCAAGGGAACTAAGGTTTTGGGCCCTTAATTTAGCCATGCGCGCAACCCCTGCGATGTGGTAGGAAACTCATAAGGGACGTTTCAGGATTGGGAGGAATGTCGTGAGACGATGGTCATGTGGTTTGAACCCCCGGTTCGCCTGCGCATAAAGATTTTCCTTGGCCCAGTAGATCAGTGCGAGCATCTGTCCGCATGAATGGAGGAATGGTGGGAAAGAACTACAGATGAATGGGTCCACCTGTTCATTCATGCCTTGGGGCAAATCCCCACCTCATGGTATTTAGATGTAGAACTACATCAGCGCACCCGTCACTGGGAAACCTGTAAGATGAGTTTGTAGGGACGTTTAGGTTGATAGGTGAAACAAAGGCACTTGATGAAGCCCTGCAGGATATAGATGCCTTATTATTTGATGAATCACGGCCTCTTGCAGCATATGGGGCGCCAACGTGGGAGATGTAGATGTAGGATATTGTCAACTGCTGTAATCCATCAATGGAGGAATGTGATGAAGACCCACATAATATCTCTATCCCAGAATCAGAGGGAGGGCGCGTATTTGCTAGACCCTCGCTGCAGACCGTCGATGTGACTAAGCCTCTTAAGTTGTGAGAAGTCAACATTGGAATGGAGGAGCAACCTAAGCTAGCTAAAATTGGGGACTACTGGGATGATGATACTGTTGGAAGAGTCGCGGAACTCCTCACCAAATACCATGACCTATTTCCGACGAAATTCTCAGAACTCAAAGGAATTACAGGGGACCTAGGGTTCATGCACATCACTTTAAACCATATGCGTGCCCAGTGAAGCAACGCCCTTATTGATTGAACCCCAAGTATAAGAAGAAATTCAGGGAAGAACTTGACAAAATGATAGCCGCAGGTATCATTGAACCAGTCGAATAGTCAGATTGGGTAAGCCCTATGGTGGTTCAGGAGAAAAATACTAAAGGAGAGATATGGATATGTGTTGAACTACGCAAATTGAATGATGCCTATGTACATGATCCCTTTCCTACGCCATTCTCAGATGAAATCCTTGATAGTGTGGAGGAGTGGGAAGCGTACTCGTTCACGGATGGGTTCTCAGGCTACCATCAGATCAGGATCGCACTTGAAGATCGCAACAAAACGATGTTCACCACTGAATGAGGATCTTTCCAGTACACTTTCATGTTGTTTGGGCTCAAGAATGCCCCTGCCATCTTTTCATGGGTGGTGGTTGCAGTATTCAAGGAGTTCATCCACAATTTTTTGGAGGTATATTTTGATGAATGGACCGTATTTAGGTTGGTAAAGAAGCACGTATCGAACTTGCGCACGATGTTGGATACCTGTAGAAAGCACAAGATTTCCTTGAATATTAAGAAGTGCATATTTTGCGTACCCTTCGGGATCTTGCTAGGCCACATAGTCTGTCGATAAGGATTGATGGTTGAACCGGCCAAAGTAGCAGTTATCATCAACCTGGTAGTATCTACAATTGAGAAAAAAATGTGCTCTATCCTCGGACATACAGGCTACTATAGGAAGTTCATTCAAGGGTACACGTTGATCACAACACCCATGGAAAAGTTGCTAAAGAAGGACGTTTCATTTTTTTGGGACGAAGAGTGTCAGAAGAGTTTTGAACTACTCAAGGAGAAGATGGTCTTTGCGCCTATCCTCATATTTCCCAACTGGGTGAAGGTTTTCCATGTTCATGTAGATGCATCAGGAATCACCCTAGGAGTTGTCCTTACATAGCCTGGGGATGGAGACATCAACCATCCAGTTGCATTTGCTAGTAGAAAAATCTCTAGCGTAGAGCACAACTACTCCACTATTGAGTGCGAGGGGTTTGCCATGGTATACGCCCTGCAAAAATACCAGCATTATCTGTTAGGAGGGCACTTAAAGATGTTTACAGATCACTCGGCTTTGAAATACCCAGTGAATAATCTTGTGTTGGGGGGGGGAATTTGCCGATGGCTGCTGCTATTTCAAGAATATGACTTTGAGATTATCGTGAAGCCAGGAAAACTAAATGCTGGACCAGACTACTTATCCCGAATCGAGAGTGGCGAAGAGGCGACCAACCTAGAAGAAGGACTGCCCGATGTGAAACTATTTTCTATTAAGGTAGTTGATGCGCACTTCATCGACATCATTCACTTCTTAAATATGGGAATGGCACCTTTAGAGTATTCGGTACAACAAAAAAAGGAGCTAGTAACCTGTGCAATGGATTTTACCATCATAGCGGGCCATCTGTATAAATTGGGAGCTGATGAGGTGCTGAGAAGACACATTTTGGAGCATGAAAGGCACGCCATATTAGAAGAAGACCACGGGGGCATAGCAGGAGGTCACTACGCGGGGAAGAAATGACACAGAAGATCTTGAGAGCTGGGCTATGGTGGCCCACACTGCATACTGAATCTCATGACTATTGCAAAGACTACGACACATGCCAAAGGACAGGAAGGCCATCACGCAGAGACGAAATTCCCCTGAAACCATAGATGGCCTTGCAAACGTTTGAAAAATGGGCCATAGACTTTATGGGGCCCATGAACCTGCCAGGGAAGAAGACGGGTGCACGCTACATCATCATTGCGACTAACTATGTAACCTGATGGACTGAAGCGCAAGTTGTAAAGGATTGCACTACAGATACCACTGTGAACTTCATTTTTGAACATATTCTAACTAGATTTGGCTTCCCTAAGATCTTGATGAGTGAAAGAGGTATGCATTTTGTTAATGAGACAATACAGGCCTTAATTGAAGAATTTCGAATCCACCACACGAAAAGCACCCCGTATCATCGACAGGAAAATGGAGCTGTACAAGCTTTTAATAAAATCTTGGAGCAAGCACTGACCAAGGTCTGTAATTTTGATCATAGCGACTAGGACGTGCGCATTCCGTCAATCCTTTGGGCCTATCAAACCACCTGCAAGAAACTCACTGGGAGAACACTTTTTCGGATGGTTTATGGAAAGGAGGCCATTATGCCCATGTAGTATATCATTCCTAGCCTGCACATCGCTGCCTTTATGTACATGGTAGAACCTGATATCATGGAGGAGCGGTTAGCGTAGCTCATGGCCTTGGAGGAAGACTGTTTCATTGCTAACTTCCATCAGCAAGTTCAAAAGGCCTGGGAAAAAGCATGGCATGATTGAAATATTCAGAAAAAGATCTTTGCAGAGGGAGAATTGGTCCTTCTATATGATAGCCAGTTTGCGAAGCACCCGGGGAAGTTCCGTCAACACTGGCTAGGTCCCTATATGGTAAAATAAATTACTGATGGAGGAGTTGTCCGGTTAGCCATGATGCGCGGTGATATGGTACTAGGATATGTCAATGGCAGCCGGATCAAACCATATTGGATCAAATGAATATATGGACGGAGTAGTTGTATGGGGTGGAAGATGCGCATGCAGGGGGGACAAACGTAGGCAAAACCATGGAACGCGTAGGGCTCATTCACAGGTCTGGAAGTTCGGCGAGGTGCGCCTGGCACGCAGGGGTCAATCGTAGCCCGGAAAGGTGCACTGGGAGTGTAGGGGTGCATTGGGAGTGAAGGAGGTGTGTTGGTAGTGTAGGGGTAATATACAACTGCGAAAAATAGCCGTTGGAACAGTAAAACTGGGTAAAAAGAAAATTTTACCATTGAAAGGAGCGAGCGGCCGACAATTGATGAGACGATTTTTGAAGATTTTTTCTCGTTTACTTGATGGTAAGTTTTTTATAAGCCTCATCCAACCGTTGGTTGATCTCCAAGGCTATAAAAGTAGAAGGGTAGATTAGAAGGGGGTTCTGTGCATCTTGATCAGTTGGTGCTTTGTGAAACTCTGTGACTATTGCGCTTTGTTAATGTTTGGGCGAGCTACTCCTTATGATAGTAGCAATCCTGAATTTATCTTCCGAGCGAGAATGACGACGACTAATCCAGCCGAATCTTCGTAGACCATGGTCTCTACTGATGAGGTTGAATAGGTCACCCCTGAGGTTGATGAGGTTGTCTCCACGCTGAGCAAGAGAAAGTAGGTAGAGAAGAAGAAGGGGAAGGGAAAAGGCCAGGAGCAAGGGCTGGGGGGGGACTGCGAAATGGGCCAGAGTGAAGCCATGTACCTCGCTGCGAAATGTGAAATCCCCGCGAACGGTGCCCCAGGCACGTTCGCCTAACCCCTCAAAGAGACCTTTGTTTTCTCAATAAGAGGCCTGGATCACTGAACCAATAAGCTGACTACCACCCTATGTTCGGCCTCGCAGGCCCTCGGTGCGCATGCCCAAGAATCTCGATGGGATGCACGCCTATCTATAGATGCCTCTGATTCTAGGCGAGGTCCCTATCATTGGAGAGTCCTTTGGCAAGCTCCACATGGTCAAATTTGACGATCATGACCAGGCCAACCTGGAGGCCTTTCCAGAATTGGCACCGGAATTATATCTGGAAAGTGTATTGGAGGATGATGTACTAAATGTAGTCCCTATGCCATGGGAAAGCAGATTGGCTAGATCTAGATTATTAAATCTATTGTGGATGCCTCATTTTGGCCACTACAATGTCACCGACTGACTCATGTACCAATTGCTAGCTCTGGTCCATGATGACTGCTTGTGGATCTAGGACCGTATTCCCGTATATACAACACTCATTCACTGAATTACTAGTCTTCCCATGAATGGGATGAATCCTATGGAGGGTGTCAGTAAGAAATATGAGCAACAGATTCCTGATAAGGTGCATGATGATTACCACGTTGAAAGAAACACTAGAGGGTTCATGATTAGCACTATCAGCGACCTCGGTGTTTGCATGGGCACCTTTTTGTTAGCATGCAAAATGATATGAAAATTCCAGGTTGCCATGGTCCCCGCATATGTAATTCAGTTGGCTGGCCACTGCGAGAAATAGGTCTTCTTCATCTGGTCCCAGTTGTTGTGCAATGAATTTCTGGAGAACGTGTGTGAAGCCCAGGATCATGGAAGCGCATTCTGCTACTACTAGTTGCTTCTTCTCATCGCGTTAGTCACATGGGAAGCCTCGAAAGATTCAGTCCTCCCTGAGCTCAAGCCAGATATATGCGAAGGGGCGTGAAATGAGAATCTATGGGATTCAAAGGATGAGAAGCACATTGAAGATACTAAGGTCTTCTGGGTCCTATTTCAGAGCGAGCTCGTAGTTTCCATCCACTCTTGGCCGCGCTTGTCACCAGCAATATATGACAAGTACAAGAGCATCACACCGTTTTAAGTCACAATACACAATGTGTAGATCCAGGGCCACAAGGATCCAGCTTGGGTGTCACTGCTGTATATGGTTGCTGACGAGGAGATTGACCGCCTTATTGCTACTTGGCCTCCACGTTGGAAACTAGGCTTCAAATCAGGTATGCAGGACATTGCTGGCACGAGCACCAAGAAGGTCACCCTGCCCAACAACACCAAAGAGACCGAAGGACAGGGAAAAAATGTTGAGAAGGGAGTGGAGCCATAATCACAGAAGGATTCACAATAGGATCTAGGTGCATAGGGTCTGGATGCAGGGGGTGCTGACTGTTAGCTCCCTGTAATTTTCTAGATTGATTGAGATACAAATGGATAGGGTAACATAAAACCAAGATTTGGAATCCAAGGACCTAGCCTTCCTGGATTCGGAGAGGGATATCTCTAGTAGGTGCAAATATGTGAACTTGTTTATTGATTAGGGTTGATTTTAGGCTAGATGTTAAGTGCAGGGTATTTTGATTGTTTTTTGGTTGGGTATGATGCTTAGATAGATTTAGATAGGAAAAAAGGAAGATTGTTAAGTCATTGGGAAATGGAGTCAAACAAGGTCATGATGAGTTCATCAATGGTTTCAAGAGCATATCCAGGGAAATTTTAACTTGGTTAGTGGATCTTTAAGGTTGTGAAGGATCATGAGATGGACATTAAACTTGAGAACAACAAGCTAATAAAGGGTAGAAACAGAATCCTTTATACACTTGTAAACTAAGGGAGTTAGAAGATTTATAAGCATAGCAAGAGAATCAAAGGCATAAGAAAAACCTAATCCATTTGATTTCAGACTGAAAGAAGATAATCAACCAAGACAACATTCAGATAAAACATAGAAAGGAAAAAAAATTATTTAATCTTTCATGGATTTTATCATCAAGATCAGAAAAACATTCAAGATGCACAAGTAACTATAACCATAGAAGGATAGAAAACCTTAATATCCATAGTTACAGCTATGAAGGTTCCTTGAAACAAATTTAGCTAAGTAAAGGCAAAGAGCATGGTTAAGATAGACTTCTTTGACAAACTATAGGCAAAGCTGCTTCAAAAGACGATTCCAAGAACAAAGTATGTAAGTGGTAACAATATGCAGGGCTAGCCATAAATCATAATTGATACTAACTGATCTAAATCATTCAAGAAATGGACAAGCCAAGAACTTCTTAGAGAGAAAAATATGAATTCCCTAACATATCTCAGTAGAATAAAACATTAAGGTAGTGAAGGAAACAAACAGATCTAAGGTGCCATTAACAAACATATCTTAGTCTAAATTTTTTGTCCTACTGCAACATATATGGGTGGAAAACATATGATAAACTTAGAACAAATTAAAAAG
The DNA here is from genome assembly GCA_034641835.2 of Pinus albicaulis. Lineage (NCBI taxonomy): Eukaryota > Viridiplantae > Streptophyta > Pinopsida > Pinales > Pinaceae > Pinus > Pinus albicaulis. Next base: position 1,404,159,405 of record CM076584.1, read on the forward strand.
AGAAAACTTCACCATCAACCAGGCCTATGGATCCTGCAAACAATCCTTCTCCATCAACAAGCAAATCAGATCATGCATAAGCTCCAAGACATAAATTTCTCATCAAAGGACTCAAGGGACTATGTATTTCTTCAGCATAAGTCATCAAAATCCAACTAATACATAAGATCCTCATGCTCTATTTATGGAGAAAATGATGAGGTGGAAACCCTAAGAGGCTTCCAGAAACCCTAATTTAGCCATAAATGTCATAAATGTGCTTAATGACCATGCAAGGCCCAAGACACATAAGAGATAAGATAATAAATGAAAAACACCAAAACATAACTCCCAAATAAAATCAGGAGTGATTTTCCCAAGAAAATATTAAAAAATCATCTTGCCATAAATTTGTGTGTTTTGTTGACTTTTTGGGAAAAGACAGTCCAGGAGCGCAGTGCCACTTTTGCAGAAAATAGGCTGTTTTGCAACCAAGTATTGGACCACTTCCCGATGTCATATTTGGCTCCGTGATGGCTCGTTGGAAAGCCTGAAGAGTATAATTTTCAAATATACTTTTTTTTTCTCAATATGACCTCTAAAAGTTTCCAAAAAATGGAAAAATCCAAGGCTGACAGGGGCACAACACCTGTTCAGAAAAGGAGGCAAAAGGGTCAAATTTTGGGTGTTTTTTGACCTTTTGAGGGGGAAAAAATGCTCCAATTGACTTGAATTTTGTGGGTAGAGTACTGGTGACATGAAAAAACCAAAAATTTAAACTTTATCAGCTGATTATGCCCCAAAAAAGAGATTAGCGCCTAGGGTGCTACGCTCCTAGGGCCTTAAAATTTCAAAAACATAAAAACTTCTCCTATGCGTAGCGCCATTGTTCAGAGGGAATTTGGAGGCCTTCCCAGTGTTGGAATGAGCTCCGTGATAGATATTTGGAAATATTGAATTTTATACTTTCCAAATATACAATTTTTTTCTTGATTTAAGTTGATTTGCCTTGTCAAAAGTTTATTTTCCCATGACTGGTCAAAAAGTGTTGAGTGCTGGTGCAGAAATGCAGAGCGCTGGTGCAGATAACTTTTGGAGGCCTTCCACAACTCCAAATTGAGCTCATGATAGCTCATTGGAAATTTGGTTGAGTATAATTTTGAATTTTTATTTTTTATTTATTTATTTATTTTTTTTCTATTTGGTGTTCATTTACCTGTCCAAAAACTGATTCTCTCAACACTGGTCAAAAAACGCTGAATGCTAGTGCAGAAATGCAGAGTGCTGGTGCAGACCATTGTTGGATGACTTCCTAAATTCCAAATTGAGCTCATGATAGCTCATTGGAAACAAATTGAAGTATAGTTAGCATTTGAATTATTAAGAAAGTCATTTGGACACTCCAGCTATGAGAAAAACTGATTTTCCCAAGGTCACTCCAGAAGTGTAGAATTTCTCCTGTGACACTTGTATCTTTGAAATTGATCTCAAACCATGATAACTGTGTAAAAACTGAAGGAGGTTTTTCTTATTGGCCCTATGGTGGAAAAACTACTCTCTCACGTTTTCCAAATTCATCTATGTTTGGTCAGAAACAAAATTTGAAGCAAAACTAGCCCTAGGTGTGACACATGGCTTGTCTCTTGGAATGAATTCTTGGAAAATGATGGAGGCATGATTTTTATGAGCTGGTATAGAATTATTCTTGCTTACATGATATATCAAATGAATCCTTTTCTCTTATTCCTTCTTTTATATCAAACCCTAGCTTAGTTGGAAGAGGAAATTAGGGTTTGGTGTATGGGATTTTAGGACCACCTTGCAGAGGGAGGGGAATGAAGGGGCTAATGGTTGTCTAAATTCTTGGGGAAATTTTGGGGGATAGGGATATATGTTAGGGAGTAGGGGAAAGTGGAATTTAAGGAATTTAGTGAGGGGAATGGGTCCAAAAGGTCAAAACACAGGCCTAGTCTTAAAAAGTGTCAATTTGTGGCAATAAACTAGGTTTTGTAGAAAAATGATGATTCTGAGGGATAGGAGTGATGGGAAGTGTTTATGGAGGTATTTTAAGGATAGGAGGAGGTGTAAGAGAATCGATATATAATCCTTGTTGATGATTTAATCATGGAGGTCATGAAACCAAGAAAAATGCCCTTAAAAACCCTAGATAGGAAATGGAGGAGTTTAGGCAAAACAAAAATAGAGGGCTGAGGCCAGAGGTGGTGAAACATAGTGATAATGAGTGGAATGAGCCAATGATGGGTCTTCTGGAATGGGTGAGTTAAGCTTGGCATGACGAAATGATGAAATAGTGAAAAATTTATCCTAAGGATAATGAAGGCCATGAGATTTCTAGAACTCACAAAGTTCATGAACTTTGTTTCTAGAAATCTAGAACCGATACTTAGTCATATTTAGGTATTGAAAATTATGGATGACTAACAATGGCTCCACTTGGGGAGGGAAACTCCTTTTCAGGAGGTGTCAGAACTTTCAGATCTCTTGGTTTATGAAGACTAGTGCCTCATCCATTGGGTAGATTTTTACCTCTTTCACTTGCTGATGCTTGCTTGAAGCTGTGATCTTTAGTAATATGAAAAAACATGATTAACATCAACATCATCTCTACCTACCCAACCTACTTGCCTAACATTTTTTCTTCCTTGGGTTCATTTGAACTGGCAAACCCTTGACATTTTTATTTTTGAAAACACAAATCAAACTATATAATTGTACCCTTATTTCTTCCAAGAGTTCAGATTAGGCTAATGAACTCTTTTATTCTCTACCTAGTCTAATCATTTGTCAAGATTAAGCTGTTTGACAAACTTCATTCTCTAAGCTATAAACATGAAATTTAAAGCATGGTTTAAATCAAGATTAGGGAATCTGACTTACCATGAGTTGTGGCATAAGAACAAGCTGCACACAAACATTATTTTGCATAAAAGTAAAATAGAAAGATAAGGGTTGTGATCTATCATTTGTTATGCATCCTCATCTTCCTCTTTGGTTTTATTTTGAGCATGTGGAACCAATATCTTTTCATTTCCTAATCTATATTTTTTTACAAGTCAAGTTTGAATGATTTAACAAGCTCTCTTTCACTAACTTATCAACAAATAAATTTAAAACATGTGTTACACCATTTTTTGGTCATCTAACTCTTCATCATTAGATGGACCCAAGTACACCATGTAAGACCAGTTTTACCCCAAGTAAAACTGCTTTCACCATGTTAATTAGGAAACCCCAAAAGGAATAATTAATTAAACCATAATTTAATTATTATTCCCAGTCATGTTTAACCCAAAAACAAAGAAATTAATGAGATTAACCCATAGTTATCTTATTATTTTCTAGGAATAATTATTTAAATAATATTCCTTGTTAAATATGACCAAATCAACCACCATTAATCAAATAAATCATTATTTATTTGATTATATCCCAGCCACTTCCTTAAAAAGATAAATAAATCATTTATTTATTTATTTTTCACTAATCAAGGGATTTGACCCAAGTCAAACACCCTTTCCCTCCAACAAATAATAATAAAATATTCCATAGAGGTGGATCTAGATTTGGTTAACGTTATTTTAATCATGCACCAAGATCTAGAATGACCCAATATTTTGTTATAAATAGGAGGGTCTTCCCCTTCATTCTTCACCTTTTGTTGCATACTAGATCACTCTGGATCTATACACTCGGTCTCATTTTCTGCCATTGTTGCTCCCATTGAGCTCTACCTTCTACATTGGGTTTTCTACATCTACAAGAGAGAAAGCTTAGATCTGAAGTGCTGAGGACTACAAAGAACCCATCCCATTGAGGAGATCTGGATACACCTTCTTGTTTCCTCCCAGGTGCCCTGTAATATAAAAATTCATTCAAAAATCGTGTTCTTGTCTTGTCTGTTGGATGCATGGAGCAAACTCTTTGCTTTACTGCTTAATGTCTTTCCATTTATAGATCTGTTTGTTGCAGCACTTTAACTACTAATTGCAGATCTGAAGATGTTTTGCAGCCATTATTGTTGTTAGGGCTATTAGTTATGCGTAGCTAAAGTGGTTCTTTTTCGTACACTTCGACGAAGAATTCATACTAACAAATGGCGACTTCACACGGGTTTTAAATTACGACCGCTGTCGTTTTTCATATTCCTGCATATCCAGCTACTTCAGGCCCTAGGGCTTCTTTTTTAGCTGCTTAGTTTTTCTCTTTTCATGTCATTTTTCTCACATAAAACCCTAAAAACCTAAAATTTCTAACTTCCGTGTGTTTCTGGCCCTATTGCGCAGGTAAGCGACACCAGCCGCACCTGAGACGGCAATTTTTCAGAAAATCTGCCGCCGAAACAGCCGGAACGGGGGGGTCGCACCTTTTGGCCCAAAACCTGCGACCTGGACGCACTTTTCAGCCTGTAACCTGTGACCTCAACCAAAATCAGGTCAGAACCTGCGACCTGCCTTTTTTCCAGCATTTTTTTCTGTAATTTTTCTGGGTTCTGCTGCAGCCTCTGCCAGGGTTTTCCAGCCTCTGTCTCAGCCCGCCTTGACCAAGATCTGATCTGTTTTTACTCATCTAAGTGGGAACCCAGCCCCTTAGGGCTTTAGTACCCTCCACTTTTTGTGGAAGAGTTTCAGCTGTTTCAGCCGTCGGTTTCAGAGCTTCAGCCCTTTCTTTTTCCAGATCTGTGACCTCACTTCCAGATCCATCGATATCAGCCTCTTTTCCTTTCAAATCACCTCTTGTCGTTTTGTTTGGACCTCCCCTAAAGGCCTCTGCCTTGCCCCTCCCGGCTTTTTGCTGATTTCCCTTTTTTTCCAGCCACCTTGCCCCTGTCTCTTGGCTGTGATCTGCACCCCTTATCTGCGGCTTTATCCTCCGGATCTCTGTCCCCTTTGACCCTAGATCTGTTGAGCTTCGTTTGTGTGTGTTTCCATAGTTTTTCCCTTTCTTTTCAGCATAGTTTTGAGAGACCCACTTTCTTGGGTTTGATAGATGCATATGTAGCTGTTATTTTTCTGTTATTTCAGCATTCTGTTCTCTGTAGGTTTATTTTCAGCTACGTTGCACACTTTTTGCTCTCAACAACGGAAAGGGTTTAAAAATTAAAATTAACGCACACCACACACTGACCTTAAGTGAAGAAGCGCCTGGTTTACACCGCCTGGCAAAGACTCTAAAATCAATCGTCACTGCACCTTATCTGCCCTTGACCTTCTTGATTTTGTCCCTTTCTGCCCTTGTCGGCTTCCTTCTTCCTGTCATCATTGCGCCCCCAAGGCGCCTTTCCCGGAGACTTCTTGGCCTTCATCCTCACTTTCCGGTTGATCGACCTGCTCCGCACCGTCGTCGTCGAGCCAGTCCACCTTCGAGTCCGCACTCCGACTCCTCTCCTGATTCATCGGATCCCCCTTCTCCTTCCGGTTCTCCCCCTCCGACTCCTTTTACCTTCACCATGTCCGGATCAGGGCCTAATGCTAGCGGTTCTCCCGGCCCCAATGCCGGCCCTACTTCTAACGGAACCGTCACAACCACTACTCCGGCCACCCCTGTGCTGCCGTACATTGCAGGCCTCAACCTCCCCGATTTCCATCAGTTGATTAACGACCCCATTCACCATAATACTACCTGGCCCACTATGCCTACCAAGTTACCCTCCGATATCCCTAAGTTCGAGGGCCTTAATGGCGAAGACCCAACCAATCACGTCCTGTCTTTCCACATGTGGTGTTCCTCCAACTCCATTACCGATGACTCCATCCGTCTTCGTTTGTTCCAACGCACGCTTACCGGCGAAGCTTCTAAATGGTATGTCGAACGGGCCACTTCCTCCCATACCACGTTCGAGACTCTTGCCCAAGCCTTCTTGTCGTACTTCCAGCTCCCTCTCCGATACGACACTGGTACGGAGCTCTTGAATTCATTTAAGCAATCCTCTTCCACACGCCTTTCTGCCCATGTTCAGGAATGGCGACGAAGACGGAGCTTATGTCGAGCCCCTCCCTTTGAAGATCGGGTTTACATGGACTGGTTCCTTTGCACTCTCCCGTCTCCCATCGGCAAAGATGTCGCCTCTCACTTTCCTCAATCTGAAGAAGCAGCCCTCCAAATAGCTTTAAAATATGACCTGATCTACGCTCAATCTGGTTATGTTTATACCGTTCTTCCTGACATCCCCAGGCCCGGTGGCGCTAACGCCCCGGGGGCATCTCATTCCGCTGACGGTATTGTTGGATCTCTTTCCCACCCCTCTGCTCACCCTCCTATGAGCCATGGCCTTCCTCAGGGGGGGGCCAGCACCTCTAGCACTCTGCCCCCTCCCGGCAACATGTATCCAGGATACGGCATGCCTCTTCCTTTTGCCCAACCTCCTGCTTACCTCAATGCTGCCCAACCCAACCCTTACTTTTATCCGCAGCCTGGTGCGCCAGCTCCTCCCGCATATGCGCTTCCGCCTCCCTTGCCTCCTCACCACCTGCAACAACCCTTACAACCCCCTCCAGGGCAAGTATTTGCGCAGCAGGGTGCGTTTAATCCCCCTTCTTCTCAAAGAAGGCGGAGAGGCAACCAGAACCCTTCTGCCCCCGGTAACCGAGGTCCCAATTCTGGTCCGGACCCTCACACTAGCAACCAGCCTCAGGGCATTCGCGGGCGGACGGGCGCCCCAGCGCAGGCAAGCCTTGTTCGTGTTGCGGTGTTTATGGTCATTACACCCACGATTGTCCCCTCTTACCCCAGATGCGGCAGATGTGGGAGTCTCAAGCCACATTGCACGGACAACACGCCTCCCCTCACGCTCCTCCTAATGTGGCCACCACCCAGCCAGCTGTGTTCACTGATCCTTTCCCTCAACAGGGATTCGTGGCTACCCAACCCTCTGACAGCCATGCAGCCACACCCTCGTCCATTTCTGGTTCGTATGATTACCAGATCCTTATGATGCGCTCCGATCCTTCCCCTTCCGTCGCTCCTGCTGACAACCAAATGATTGTTTTTGACGCCACCCAATCGGACCATCCCCCTCTTCCTCCTTCCGTTGCTTTCCAACTCCCTGTCAAAATCCGGAATGCCACGGTATCCTGGTGTATAATTGATGAGGGGGCATCCACCTGTGTGATGTCCGCTTCGGTTTGGAAGCAACTCGGATCCCCTGAGCTGGCCCCTTCAACGATCACCCTCCGAGCGTGGGACGGTCATGCCTCCCAGCCTATTGGCCTGTTTCATAACTGTCCCATCACTCTCGCCGGTAAGACCGTTTGCGTTGATGTCGAAGTCATTGACGCCCCTCTAGACTACAACATTCTATTGGGGCGAAGCTACACCTATGCCATGTCTGTTGTCCCCTCCGCGGTCTTCCGCAAGATGTCTTTTCCACATAATGGGAAGATAGTCACCATTGACCAGCTATCTTATCATGAGCCGCCGTCTCCGACCCCCTCCGAGACGACCATCTCTTCCGTAGCCAACAAGCAAACCGTCGATTCCTTGACCAGTGTCTCCCCCGGCGTCTATAAAGATTCTACCCTGCTTGGTACTTTCCCTCGCCTCCCCCCCCCTCCTGTTACCGATCCCAGCTTGTTGAATGTTTGCATGATGCAATCGTCTCAGGCCACCCATAAGCGGCCTGCCTCGGCTAGTCCACAACCTCCTCCCCGCCCTCCGCGACCCGCTTCTAGCCATTCATCTCAGCCAGCCGGACCTTCTCCTTCTGGCCCTCCCCCCACAGCTGGTATCCCCGAACCTCTTCATCCTCCCGTCTCGGTTCCCCCCGGCCTTGCCCATCTCGGAGCCGTACCTCTTGGTCATTACCCCGCTGGACAGATCCCCTTCTTGGCTCCCCCTCCTGGAGTATCTTCTGTCCCCGTCATGGCCACCCTCTCTCTCCCTAACTTGACCCTGGGCATTCCGGTCTGGTACCTTGACCCCCCAGCCGCCACCCCCCCTGGTCTCCCCAAACCTTATATGGCTTTGACACCGGTTCAACCGATCCCCCTCGCTTCCTCCATAGCCACTGTGCCCCCAGCACCTCCACCGGACCCTTCTCCTATTGTGCCGGCTCCCGCGAAGACAGGCAAAGCCCGCAGGGGGGCAACCCATAACGATCCAGCCCCCCCGACCTCCCGTAACCACCCACGACCACCAAAGCCCGCCATTCGATGCGCTTTGTGTGATGTCGTCGGTCACGCCACTCACATGTGTCCTGAATTGCCCCACCTCAAGCTTCTGGTCAACGAGACATTCCCCGACTCTGATCTCCCAGAAGTACATGTCACTATCCCCGACTCCCTCCCAAAACTCAAACACTTGCGCACAAACCACCCTTGTGCCTTGTGCGATTTTCACGACCATTACACCCACCTCTGTCCCCGCCTTGACGAGTACCGCTCCTCCTTGGACTTGTACGCCAATTCAAGGCCGCTTCGATCGGACCAAAGGACATTCACATTCCGCCTCCCGCTTTTAAGCCAACGGAGCCCTCAGTCACCATTTTGTACCTGTCATCATCCTTGAGACCTAATTCACCAGCCACTCAACCTACCGATCCCCTCAGCTTCTCAGCCGACCTTGGATCTGTTGATATCGCCCATATGAGCCCTTCTCCTCATGATGAACCGTTCCCCACCACTACTCCCTCGGGTGTCCCTTCTGCCTCCAATCTTCCCATCTTCCAATCTGATGAAGACATCATGGAAGCCATGACCAACCCCGACTTTCCCTGGGATGATATGCACCATCGCGCATATTTCCTCCCACAGCAATCCCACGACCAATACGCTGTGGAAACCAAAGACTTCATCCCTCATGCAGTTGATTGGTTCAAAAACCCCATTCCTGCACCTGACGCTTTCGAAGAAGGAAACATGACCAATATCTCGTCTACCATCAAAGTTAACATTTCAGCCACACCAGGAATCGAAGAATACATCACATTGGGTGCCCAATGCACCCCGGAAGAAATTGAAACTTACACCAAGCTTTTCAAAGAATTCCGCGATATCTTCGCCTGGTCCTATTCTGAAATGCCCGGACTCGATCCTGCCATTGTCGAGCATCATATCGACACCTGGCCTGACGCCAAACCAGTCCGCCAAAAGATGAGACCCATTCATCCTTCCCGACGTGACGCTATTAAAGCCGAAATCGATAAGCTCAAGCAGGGTGGTTTCATTTACCCCATCGAATACACCACTTGGGTTTCTAACCCCGTTCCTGTTCTCAAGAAACAAGGCACCATTCGTGTCTGCACGGACTTTCGCGACCTGAACAAAGCTTGTCCCAAAGACAACTTCCCCACACCGTTCATCGACCAACTCATTGACGAGTGTGCGGGGCATGAGATCCTATCCTTCATGGATGGTTTCTCCGGATACAACCAAATTGCTATCCGTCCTGCTGATCAATTAAAAACCGCGTTCATTAGTCCGTGGGGAACTTTCGCTTACCGGGTCATGCCTTTCGGCCTAAAAAACGCCGGCGCCACCTTTCAACGGGCCATGTCTTATTGCTTCCATGAATTAGCTCATATTATCCTTGCCTACTTAGACGACCTCACGGCACGTTCTAAGCATCGGGCGCAACACATACACGATTTGCGCACCATTTTTCTCCGATGTCGCAAGTATAATATCCGACTTAACCCGTTGAAATGCGTCTTTTGCGTTCCTGCCGGCTGCCTCCTAGGCTTCATCGTGTCTAAGGACGGTATCACTCTTGACCCTTTGAAAGTTCAAGCCATTCTTGAACTCCCCATCCCGCGTACCCTTCGCCAGCTCCAAAGCCTCCAAGGCAAAGCTAATTTCCTTCGTCGGTTCGTCCCTGACTATGCCACCACTGCGCACGGGTTCCTTAGACTCCTACGCTCCCATATCCCCTTTGTTTGGGATACCCATGCTCACGAGTCTTTCGATGCCCTTAAACAAGCTCTCACATCTGCTCCATTAATTCGCCCTCCTGACTTTAATCGGGACTTCATCCTATATATCTCCGCTTCCACCTATTCGGTCGCTGGAGTCCTTATCCAAGAGGATGACCATGGCATCGAGCATGTGATCTACTATGTCAGTAAGAACCTTGTGGGACCCCCTGTCTCATATTCCTATGACGAGAAATTAGCGCTGGCTATCGTGTTCTCGGTCCAAAAACTTCGTCATTATATCCTCCTGCGCTCCACCAAGGTTGTGACAAATTCCAACCCCATGGCCTTCCTACTGAGTCGTCGTATACTTACTGGGAAGTACGCCCGTTGGGTCGTTATCCTTCAGGAATTCGACCTTGAATTTGTCACCCCAAAAAGTAAGAAAGGCTTAGCCCTTGCTGAGCTTATTTCTGAATTACCTACCGGATCGCAAGACCCTCCCGTTAATGACGATTTTCCTGATGAACACCTGTTTACCATTACTTTCGATGACCCGTGGTATGGCGATATTCTTACTTATTTGCGAACCCAAAAGTTCGCTCTCCACCTTGACCGTGAGGCTCGTCGACGTATCCGACACCAAGCCCCCCGATACCTTCTTATTGGTGACGACCTCTATCGTCGCGGGGTTGATACGGTCCTTCGTCGTTGCCTCACACACGCTGAAGATGAGCAGGTCCTTAATGCCTGCCATAGCGGCGCTTGCGGTGGCCACCTCTCCGGTCTTGCTACTACCCAAAAAATAATGCGCGCCGGGTATTTTTGGCCTTCCCTCTTCAGTGATTGCATTGAGGCAGTCAAACACTGTCCCAACTGCCAACATTTCGCCCCAAAAGCGAGAGCTCCACCAGCTCCCCTCCATCCGGTCGTTTCCACTGGCCCCTTTTGTAAATGGGCCATCGACTTTATGGAGTGTCGCCCGCCATCCTCTAGTAGCCACAAGTATATCATCGTGGCGGTCGACTATTTCACCAAATGGGCCGAGGCCATGCCAACGTTCAACAACACGGCAGCTACCGCGGCTCTCTTTTTCTTTAACCATGTTATAGCTCGCTTCGGGGTTCCCAAGCAACTGGTCTCTGATCATGGCAGACATTTTGAAGATGAGATATGGCGTGAGCTATCCTCACTGTTGGGTTTTGAGCACCAATATTCCTCCTCCTATTACCCCCAAGGTAATGGCCAAGTTGAAACAGTCAACAAAATCCTCAAGACTATGCTTCAACGAACAGTGAATAAGCACAAAACCAACTGGCATCTCATGCTCTTTCCTGCCTTATGGGCCTATCGAACCTCTGTCAAAACCGCCACCGGGTTCACCCCTTTCCACCTCGTCTTTGGAGAGGAGGCAGTTTTACCAATCGAGTGTGAAATTCCTTCTCTACAACTAGCCGTTGAACTTCTCCCTGACACCCAACCACTAGAACAACGACTTATCATGCTCGAGCGTGCCTCCGAAGACCGCTGTATTGCCTTACAAACCATGGAAGCGGCCAAAAAACGCACCAAAGCTCAGTATGACCGAAAAGTCCAGCCTCGCACTTTTCACGAAGGCGACCTTGTTCTAGTCTATGACCCGGCCCATGATGTCCTGGGTCATGGGAAGTTTGACTCATTATGGCTAGGCCCTTACATCATTAGTAAGGATCTCGGAAAGGGGGCATACCTCTTAGAGGATTTCGAAGGCCATCCCCTTCCTAACCCTCGCAATGCACTCTATCTTAAGAAATATTACCCTTAGCATTTCCCCTCGGAAATGCATGTTTTATTTTTCTTTTAGATAGCCAGCATCTGTTGTTTCATTTTTTCTACTGCACCAGGACCCATCTTCGTCCAACATGCAGTTACCTCACTTCCATTCAAAATCGAATTTCCTCGCTTACGACACTTGTACTAGGGGCACCGTATCGCCCCCTTACTTGTCCATGTTCGTGTTGATTTTCGTCATGAGTGCCCACCTTGTACTCATGCTTCTATGACCCCCCATTGGGGCCTTTATTGTGTGGCAGCACTATCTAGTCGCCCTTGATTAGAGCATCCGAGTTGAGTCATCATTGCATTCATGGAGTCTATCCTGCATCCTTTTACACCCTACTATAGCCCTCCATTCTTTTTGCTTGGTTCCTCTCTTGTGTCGCACCTCATGACCTTCAGCCCCACTGTCCCCTGTCCCTTTCGATATTGTGTCAGTCGCTGCCATGTCATTCATGCCCTTTATGCTCTAACAAGGGAAGTCGTCCATTCGCCACTCCACCCTTCCCATTTCCGCCATCATCATTAGTGTCAGTCTGTCCGTCGCTCTATCGCTATTCTCTCGTGCCTTAGTTGAGGATCTCTCATTGCCTCACCTAAGGCGGGCCTCCTTCTGTCGACCTCAACACACTTATTCCAGAAGCAAGGTCTAGAGGGCGGTGTACCTTGGTTCCAGCTTCCACTTTTGTTCGGTGCCTCGGATAAGGCAGGGGGATTTCTTACCTCCCTTCGACTTGATTGCTTCTCCAGCTCCTTTCAGCATGATCGAGATTCGTATACTGGACAGTCCAGTGACCCAGCAGCAGCTCTTGATGATTCCCGGGCATGTGTGAGATGTCTCAGCCCTCATGAGGGGGTGGCCCTGCAGGTAGCCCCCCACATGCCCGGATGACCTCTTCATTGCAGCCTTTGATGCCGCTCCAGATTTTGATGATGTTGGCCTTATCCACTTGCAGCACCTCTATGATTTGCATGTATCAGTCAGATTTTGTGAGCCCTTCCCCATTTACAGGGGGCATTTGGGTTGTATTTATCTCATGTACTCGGATGATATTGTACTAGTCCTGGCTGTTATCCCAGGCACAGCATGTATGTGAGACTCTTCATTGTATTTTTATCTGGCTCTTGATTATGCCAGCTGTACTCTATGGTTCGGTCCCTTGTTCACCGGACACACTATTCTTTTGTACTTTGTCACGGCGGGCATAGGTATGCCTCCCCCGCCGCCTTCAGCACAGGTACCCTCTCATAACAGAGACTTGTTGCACCTGCGAGTCTCGTCTCCTCAGGGTCTAGTCCTTCAGCACACTATCTACCTCATATTTCTCTCTCCGACATACCCTTTTGTTGTCTAGTGATTGTCTTCTTACAACGTACTTCGGTCATACGATTTGCTCCTGACACTCGCACGCTGGGGGGCAATCTGTTACACTATTTTTTGGTCATCTAACCTTTCATCATTAGATGGACCCAAGTACACCATGTAAGACCAGTTTTACCCCAAGTAAAACTGCTTTCACTATGTTAATTAGGAAACCCCAAAAGGAATAATTAATTAAACCATAATTTAATTATTATTCCCAGTCATGTTTGACCCAAAAACAAAAGAAATTAATGAGATAAACCCATAGTTATCTTATTATTTTCTAGGAATAATTATTTAAATAATATTCCTTGTTAAATATGACCAAATCAACCACCATTAATCAACTAAATCATTATTTATTTGATTACATCCCAACCACTTCCTTAAAAAGATAAATAAATCATTTATTTATTTATTTTTCACTAATCAAGGGATTTGACCCAAGTCAAACACCCTTTCCCTCCAACAAATAATAAAAAAATATTCCATAGAGGTGGATCTAGATGTGATTAACATTATTTTAATCATGCACCAAGATCTAGAAGGACCCAATATTTTGTTATAAATAGGAGGGTTTTCCCCATCATTCTTCACCTTTTGTTGCATACTAGATCACTCTGGATCTATACACTCGGTCTCATTTTTTGCCATTGTTGCTCCCATTGAGCTCTACCTTTTACATTGGGTTTTCTACATCTGCAAGAGAGAGAAAGCTTAGATCTGAAGTGCTGAGGACTACAAAGAACCCATCCCATTGAGGAGATCTGGATACACCTTCTTGTTTCCTCCCAGGTGCCCTGTAATATAAAAAATTCATTCAAAAATCGTGTTCTTGTCTTGTCTGTTGGATGCATGGAGCAAACTCTTTACTTTACTGCTTAATGTCTTTCCATTTATAGATCTGTTTGTTGCAGCACTTTAACTACTAATTGCAGATCTGAAGATGTTTTGCAGCCATTATTGTTGTTAGGGCTATTAGTTATGCGTAGCTAAAGTGGTTCTTTTTCGTACGCTTCGACAAAGAATTCATACTAACAACATGTTCAGCCATGATTAGGCTAGATGAATGAACAAGACTTATTTTTAAAAAATAGGTAGTGGCATTTAGACTTGCACACTTTCAGCATCACTATTTTTTTGGGTATGGGGCTGTACCTCTTCTTTTCATCTACCCTCTTTTTCATTTTTCTTTGTTTTTTACTTTTTCTCTCTTTGTGGTCAAAACAATCTAAAACTAAAGGTAGAAATATGCTCATAGCGCTGAGCTTATTTTATTGTCTATCTATCCTAATCTAACCTATACATGATATACATTCATTTGGTGAACTCTCTTTTCCAATATAACCAATCAAGCAGATGATTCCATAAGTGATATTGTTTCATCTCTTTGAGTATGTGGAAGAAATCAAAAGGCCACTTCCACCTCACTTGTTTTTGAACAGTAGTGCTTAACATTTTTTTTGCACTTTGCAACAAACTTCTCTTGACATAACATACTCTTCTTTTAGATATCTCTAATAAATCAGCAAAGGGATCTTGAAACATTAACTGAATGTGAGGATTTGGAAAATAAGCTTGATCCAGGAATGCTTCTTCCTCTACTTGGCTAAGCTTGGGACTCCTTTTGGAAATAAACCCCTTCTCTTCCTCATGATCATATGCACTGTCAAACTCATCATATATTTCCATGTTGTCCTCTAGCAAACCTGATTGAAAAGAGCTATAGATGTTCTCCTTTTCTTGTCAAGGCTGGACATAGGGCTGAATGTGTTCTTTGTTGTTAAAATCAATACCCAAATATTGTTGGCTTCTAATATATTAAGGTTTTCTTTGATGAACTTAAAGGAAGCGAAAAAAAAGAGGTAGAGATCCTTTCCTTTCTCCCAAAATTTCTGCACTTTATTCTTCACTGTCATGGCTGAGTGGTATTTTCTGATCACTATACTTGAGCTGTGGAGAATGACTGTCTTTTTCAAGGAGGAATGTCAGCCATTATGCACACTTGATCAACATATTTTTCCATCATATGAAAAGGAGAGTGTTCATGGCCAATAGCTTCTCCTTTAGCAATCTGAAATGACTCAAAGCACAAGGGTAGGGAATCAAGAGGTGTTGGCTCATCTTTCATTTCTGGTTTTGTAATCCAAACAGCCATACCAAGATGATTTGAGGGGAGAACTTCTGGATTTGAAAAAAGGTTTGTATTATCCATTTCCTCCCTCACTGATTCTTTAGAGAATTCTACCTTGTTTCTATTTTCAATTTGCTTGTAATACTCTCTAAATAGTGAAGCATAAGATGTAGGAAGACATATAGTAGTTACTTGACAAATTTCTGCATCTTCTTCTCTGCAACCTTGGTCAGCCAGTATGTTTTGATAGCTACCTTTGCATTGAAATGAATGATTTGGTTCCTCCCAAGAAAATGGTACTGACTTCTCTGAATAATCAACACCAATCTCAACCTTGTACTCTTCCTCTTTCCTACCAAGTATATGCATCATTTTGTTGATTGTATCTGTCAACATCTCTAGCTTTAACTCTGAAGAAGTTATTTTCTCTTGAGCTGATTTGTCCTTCCTTATTTATTCTAACCTTTCCTCTCTTTCCAGTATGTTGAATTCCACAGTAATTTCCATATTCTGCATTTCTTCCAGGTTTGAAGGGTCTTTTTCTCTTATATGTAATTCCATCTCTGGGTCAAAAGTACTTGGGTAGTGCAAGAGAGCCCACCCCAAAGGTGGCTTTATCTTAGTAGGTATTGCATTGTATACCTTATTGAACCTGGCTGAAAAGTCTTGTACTATCTCCCTTGGTTGTATTTTTAAATTCTTGTATTCCTCTATGATGGGAACTTCATTTCCCATGATCACCCACCTATCTAAGAAGACTTGAGTAAATTGATGAAAATTGATAATTCTTGCAGCTGGAAGGTCCTTAAACCAACTCCTAATTTTTCCTTGTAATGATAAGGCAAACATTCTAATACACACATCATCTTCTTCTATTTCATAAAGGTTAAGTAAATTCTCAAGATTTTGAATGTGTTCTTCAGCGGTGAATTTTGAGCTTTCTCCATCAAATCTAGGTAGTTTATTTGCAAGATTTGCAGGGAGGGCTTGGAAGATAGGAGGAAAAATCAGAGGCTTGTATCTTTCTGGGACCTTTGTAGGTATAGGTAGTGTAAAAATAGATTTATGGCTGTTTGAGGTTTCAGCAAGAGGAGGAAAGGTAGCATGAGGCTCATGTTTCACTAGATCTTCCACAGGTGAATCTGGGGTAAGCACATGTGTATAAGACTGATCATGGTCTAAAATTTGAGGCTTAGCTTTTTGAGGCTTGAGATATTTCCAATGATAAATGTAGATCTCATCAGTGTATTCTTGATTAGGCTTAAAGTAGGATAGAACATAGTTATAGATAAAAACAATAATTTTTTGAATCCAACTTGGCCTGAATGCTCTTTCTTTCTAAGATGACTGGTCATGTTTCAGGTTCTTCCTCTAGTGGAGTCTTTAGGTCTATTGAGAGTTGTGGAGTCGCTAGGTGGATGATTTCAAATATTTTTAGGCGGGTTGCTATCTACCATCAAAAACTGAATACTAATCTAAGGATTTTTGTGGGCTTTCTGAGGTCTTAATGATGTCTAAGATGTAATTTACTCAGAAGATCCCACCGTGATTGCCATTATGTTAGCTCCCCATAATTTTATAGATTGATTGAAGTACAAATGGACAGGGTAACATCAAACCAAGCTTTAGAATCCAAGGACCTAGCCTTCTTGGATTCTGAGAGGGATGTCTCTAGTAGGTGCAAAGATGTGAACTTGTTTGCTGATTAGGGTTGATTTTAGGCTAGATGTTAAGTGCAGGGTATTTTGATTATTTTTTGGTTGGGTATGATGCTCAAATAGATTTAGATAGAAAACAAGGAAGATTGTTAAGTCATTGGGCAATGGAGTCAAACAAGGTCATGATGAGTTCATCAATTGTTTCAAGAGCATCTGCAAGGAAATTTTAACTTGGTTGGTGGATCTTTAAGGTTGTGAAGGATCATGAGATGGACATTAAACTTGAGAACAACAAGCTAATAAAGGGAAGAAACATAATCCTTTATATACTTGTAAACTAAGGGAGTTATAAGATTTATAAGCATAGCAAGAGAATCAAAGGCATAAGAAAAACCTAATCCATTTTATTTCAGACTGAAAGCAGATAATCAACCAAGACAACATTCAGATAAAACATAGAAAGGCAAAAAACTTATTTAATCTTTCTTGGATTTTATCATCAAGAGTATAAAAACATTTAAGATGCATAAGTAACTATAACCATAGAAGGAGAGAAAACCTTAACATCCACAATTACAGCTATGAAGGTTCCTTGAAACAAATTTAGCTAAGTAAAGGCAAAGAGCATGGTTAAGATAGACTTCTTTGACAAACTATAGGCAAAGCTGTTTCAAAAGATGATTCCAAGAACATAGTATTTCAGTGTTAACAATATACAGGGCTAGCCATAAATCATAATTGATACTAACTGATCTAAATCATTCAAGAAATGGACAAGCCAATAACTTATTAGAGAGAAAAAGATGAATTCCCTAACATATCTCAGCAGAAGAAAACATTAAGGCAGTGAAGGAAACAAATAGTTCTAAGGTGCCATTAACAAACATATATTTGTCTAAATTTTTTGTCCTACTATAACATAGATGGGTGGAAACATATGATAAACTTAGAAAACATTAACAAGAGAAAAATTCACCATCAACCAGTCCTATGGATCCTGCAAACAATCCTTCTCCATCAACAAGCAAATCAGATCATGCATAAGTTCCAACACATCAATTTCTCATCAAAGGCTTCAAGGGACTATGTATTTCTTCAGCATAAGTCATCAAAATAAAAATAATACATAAGAGCCTCATGCTCTATTTATGGAGAAAATGAGGAGGTGGAAACCCTAAGAGGCTTCCAGAAACCCTAATTTAGCCATAAATGTCATAAATGTGCTTAATGACCATGCAAGGCCCAAGACACATAAAAGATAAGATAATAAATGAAAAACACCAAAACATAACTCCCAAACCAAATCAGGAGTGATTTTCCCAAGAAAATATTAAAAAATCATCTTGCCATAGATTTGTGTGTTTTGTTGACTTTTTGGCAAAAGACAGTCCAGGAGCACAACGCCACTTTTGCAGAAAATAGGATGTTTTGCAACCAAGTTTTGTACCACTTCTCGATGTCAGATTTGGCTTCGTGATGGCTCGTTGGAAAGACTGAAGAGTATAATTTTAAAATGTACCTTTATTTTCTCAATATGACCTCTAAAAATTTCCCAAAAAATGGAAAAATCCAAGGCTTCCAGGGGCACAACACCTGTTCAGAAAAGGAGGCAGAAAGGTCAAATTTTGGGTGTTTTTTGACCTTTTTAGGGGGAAAAAATGCTCCAATTGACCTGAAATTTTGTGGGTAGACTGTTGGTGACATGAAAAACCAAAAAATGTAAAATTTAGCAGCTGAGGATGCCCCAAAAAAGAGCGTAGCGCCTAGGGTGCTGTGCTCCTAGGGCCTCAAAATTTCAAAAACATAAAAAATTCTCCTGTGCGCAACACCATTGTTCAGAGGGAATTTGGAGGCCTTCCCGGTGTCAGAATGAGCTCCGTGATATCTAGTTGGAAAGCTTGACTTGTATACTTTCCAAATATACAATATTTTTCTTGATTGAAGTTGAGTTTCCTTGTGAAAATTTTATTTTCCCATGATTGGTCAAAAAGTGTTGAGTGCTGGTGCAGACAAATTTTGGAGGCCTTCCACAACTCAAAATTGAGCTTCTGATAGCTCATTGGAAATATGGTTGAGTCTAATTTCCAATTTTTTATTTTATTTTTCTATTTGGTGTTAATTTACTTGTCCAAAAACTGATTCTCCCAACACTGGTCAAAAAATGCTGAATGCTGGTGCAAACCACTATTGGATGACTTCCTCATTTCAAAATTGAGCTCATGATAGCTCATTGGAAATATATTGAAGTATAGTTTTCATTTGACTTATTAAGAAAGTAATTTGGACACTCCAGCTATGAGAAAATTTGATTTTCCCAAGGTCACTCTAGAAGTGCAATATTTCTCCCGTGACACCTGTATTTCTGACATTGATCTCAAACCATGATACTTGTGTAAAACATGGAGGAGGTTTTTCTTATTGGCACTATTATGGAAAAAAACCTCTCTCAATTTTTTCAAATTCATCTCTTTTTGGTTAGAAACATAACTTTAAGAAAAACTAGCCCTAGGTGTGACACATGGCTTGTCTCTTGGAATGAATTCTTGGAAAATGATGGAGGCATGATTTTTATGAGCTGGTATAGAATTATTCTTGATTACATGATCTATCAAATGAATCATTTTCTCTTATTCCTCCTTTTATATCAAACCCTAGCTTAGTTGGAAGAGGAAATTAGGGTTTGGTGTATAGGATTTTAGGACCACCTTGCAGAGGGAGGGGAATGAAGGGGTTAAGGGTTGTATAAATTCTTGGGGAAATTTTAAGGGATAGGGATAGATGTTAGGGAGTAGGGGAAAGTGTAATTTTAGGAATTGAGTGAGGGGAAGGGGTCCAAAAGGTCAAAACACAAGCCTAGTCTTAAAAAGTGTCAATTTGTGGCAATAAACTAGGTTTTGTAGAAAAATTATGATTCTGAGGGATAGGAGTGATGGGAAGTGTTTATGGAGGTATTTTAAGGATAGGAGGAGGTGAAAGAGCATCAATATATAAGCCTTGTTGATGATTTAATCATGGAGGTCATGAAACCAAGAAAAATGCCCTTAAAAATCCTAGATAGGCAATGGAAGAGTTTAGGCAAAACAAAAATAGAGGGCTGAGGCCAAATGTGGCGAAACATAGTGATAATGAGTGGTATGAGCCCATGATGGGTCTTTTGGGATGGGTGAGCTGAGATTGGCATGACGGAATGATGAAATAGTGAAAAATTTATCCTAAGAATAATGAAGGCCGTGAGATTTCTAGAACTCACAAAGTTCATGAACTTTGTTTCTAGAAATCTAGAACCGATACTTAGTCAACTTTAGATATTTAAAATTATGGGTGACTAACACTGACTCCATTTGAGGTACGAAATATACTAGTGACCCTATTAAATGCCAAAGGAAGAAACAACGAGCTACAAGACCGGGTCAAGAGACTAGGATTACTCTGATAGAGGAGGATCTGGAGTAGATCACAGACGCAATCACCTTGGACTCAGAGGATAAATGGTTGGCTTTGGAAGATCAGCAGAAGGCCACGGTCACTACACTCCAGTCTGAGCTCCGAGCTCTGCAGCTCAAAATGGACACCCTGCAGAGGAGTATGATTTAGACAAGGCCTCCCCCAGTGCCTAGCATCGAATTGATCAGCAAAACAGAAAGCCACCTCTATCCCCTGCCAGGCGCAACATTTGTCCTAAGCCCACCTGCCTTAGGAGCACAAGTCCAGGCTGACACAGAGGTAAAATTTGATTTAGCACGACTGCTGCATGAACCACTGCAGGTCCTCCACACATCCCTTTTCGAGGAGATTCAACACAGAGACCGTCGGGTGCACCAGCAACTGAGTATAGCTGAGCAAACGATTATGGAGAAAATCACCGAGGTATCCCAGGTCTAGGCTGCATGCACCCTTGCCGCCACGTAGCAGACCGAGCTGGAATGCCTAATCAATAGGCTCTGCATAGATGTCACTAAGGTTATCCCATCTTCCGCTACCCCCTAGGTTAATATTGAGGGGCTTGTTGCAGCACTAAGGGCTTCGAGGACTGAAATTCAGACTGTCAAGACAGAGATTGAACAACAGATTGCTGCCTTACAGGCCAAATTGTAGCCAGAAATTCCACCTGAGGTAAGAGCCCAGTGAGCCGCACTAGTCACAGAGGCCACCAATATTATTACTGCTTAGATTGCTCAGGATGCAGAGTTGTTATAGACAACTATGAAGTTATGGTCTAAGGTACATCGTGACCCTCTCCTCCATGATTTTACTTAAGAGCTGCGCCAGAAGGAGGAATAGTTTGAACAGCTCGAAGCTACTATGTCCACTTTGGTTCCAGCTCAGTGCCTGGCATGACTGTGTACTAGCCACACACTTCGGGATGACATTGAAGAGCTCTATCACGAAAAGAAGGTTCTCAACGACCACCTTAAGCCTTGGGCTTATGAAGCCCTCAAGCTCTCTTAGGAAGTGGATGCTGTGGTCAAAAAACTGAACCAGACATTGGAAAGTGTCACGGCTGCTACAGAAGGTCCAACTTCACAGAAGTTGGTGGATATTGCTCAGAATGCTGCTGCGCAGAGTGAAGGAGTGCTGCCCCCACTGGTTGATGCGATCAAGCAGCTTCAGGTGAAGATACAAACCCCACGGCCGCAATGATTCGGGATGATTTACAAGATTGTGTTGGGGGCCTGTTGGAATGAGGTTCTCTAACCTGATTTTTTGGTACAATTTTGTAATAATCGGTCTTGCATAGGGGTTTTAGGGTGGGTCAAAGCCCTAATTTTTTCTAATGGGTTAATGTGTAGCTCTAGGGTCCGCAAACCATGGTTTGCAGACCATAGGATAGTGAAGGATATGATATTATAAATAGATAGATAGTTGGGTCTAGTAAGAAAGTAAGTCATAAGATTGATGTTAGGTGCGAATTGTTAAGATTTGATTAGGTTGTTTCGGGTAAGGACTCCTGCTAGCTGTGTGTG
This sequence comes from Pinus albicaulis, assembly GCA_034641835.2. Lineage (NCBI taxonomy): Eukaryota > Viridiplantae > Streptophyta > Pinopsida > Pinales > Pinaceae > Pinus > Pinus albicaulis. Next base: position 1,404,181,183 of record CM076584.1, read on the forward strand.
CGGAGATCCTCAGTCCTGCTATGTGCGGACCTTGCTAGGCTGTGTTCACGGGCTGTGTTTGGGTTGTATGTGGATTTTTTATGCTAATGAATGCAAAATATATTTGAAGTACCTTTGTGTTATCTAGATTGATTGTGTTTACTGATGAAGCGCATATGTGATATTTATTTAAGCTGCGAATGTATCTGTGATCTGGAATTGGCTGAAATTATAATGTTCTGTGATGGTATTTGCTGATGCGCTAATGGATGCGAATGTATTGAGTATATCTGTTAGTGATAGTAGCTTTTCTATGATTATGTGTTGACTATATTGTTAAAAGAGCTGTGAATAGACTCATTCTGGGTGAACCTAGTAAGCTGCAACATAGATCTGCCTCAAATTACCTACTCCCTCCCAAGGTGTAGAAACGTGGTTCCAACACCCTCCCATACTACTTCGGGTAAGACCTTGGCCTGCGCAAGTAGTTCATTGCCGAAAGGGCTAGTAGCATAGGGGTTTGTTGACAAACCTTAACCTTCGAACCTGGGACAGGACCCTTTAAGCCAACAAATTGTTCGGTTGCCAGGACTGGGAGCATTTTGAGAGATAGATCGGGTAATGCCACGAGGCTGTTGGAGACTCAAGAAAATGGAAATCGAAGGCTGGTTTGAAAGACAAATTCAAGAATTTTCTATAAAAGAGAATCACAGCACGAAGCTGACAGCTGAAAAGTGGAAGAATAAGTACATCTTCATTGAATTTTATGAAATTTTCTTGGTAAATTTTGCACACAAGCTTTAGGAGTGGTTAGCGAGGCTCATGGAATTATAGACGTGTTGGAAGGATGATCAGGTTATGTAGTGGACACTAGAATTCATTCAACAACTGGAGAAGACTGACAATACAATCACCTATACGGTAGTTCACTGGGTGGATAGCGTGATGGGAGGATTCGTGACAGAATTCGCAGTCAATTAGTTTGTATCCTATTCTGAGGCATAGCAGAGGTTCTTCAAAGGTTTCCAGGGTAATTTCTTGAAAACATTGCCATTGTTAATCAAAATATTATTGTGCGAAAAGGGCATTCTGTGCAGCCACACCAAATGAATGACCTATGATCAGAGCGAGAGTACAACACGAAGTGGTAAGTACTACTGAACTAATTGAGAAGGGGGTAGATCCATCTACATCCCATTAAGAGATTCGGATGCACACGTAGGAAATAGTCCTCCAGCTACACCACCTTCAAGTCAGCATAAGGGTAAGAACTCACCCACACCTTTGTCGCCACCAGAAGAAGATATGGCTACACACATGAAGCTACCCACCTTCAAGGGTGTAGGGGATGAAGATATGGACCGATTTTGGTTTGTAGCAGAATAAGTATGGCTGCGCAGAATGTGGCTATTGATGCTGTAAAGAGAGCGCAACTATCCCTCGCCTTTGAAGGAAGGGCCTTGGATTGGTATATGGGGTATGTAGGCCAGCATGCGGATCCATCTATTCAAGAAATTAAGAAAGCTTTAAAGCAGTAATTCTGGAAGCCTAAGTCCTACTCGCAGCTAGTAACTGACCTGAAAGACTTTAGACAGGGACCCACTGAGTCTGTATGGGAAGCTGATCAGTAGTTAAAGAAGGTTATCAGAGATGGAGAATTTCAGTATGCTGATAGGCAGCACAAGGAATGGTTTATCGCTATATTTCTACCACACCTGCGCAAACCTATGGGGCAACAGGTGATTGAGACGCAAGAGAAAGCCTTGGATATTGCTATGAAACTAGAGGCTGCACCAAGAGACGATGCCTATTTTGGGGTGCAACAAATCCAGGGACAGCTGGAGGAAATGCACCTTGAAATCCAGAATCTATGGAAAGAGCGAGGAAATGAAGCTAGCCCAGACATATGGTGCATAATATGCAGGGTGTCTAGCCACACCAAGGATCAATGTCCTTTGCTAGCGGACTACATGCATGGTGGGGGGCCCAACCCATTGCGTCCTAAGGAGGATGCGGGACCAAGTGGTCCAACATTATGGTGCGTTGATTGTTGCGTAGCTGGACTACATGATACCAACCACTGCCACCATCTTGGTGCATATGTTACAGAATTAAAGCAACAATGATGTTGATTATTCTCATCTGTGGGTCATGATGAACATAACTGTCGAACCTATGACTTAATGATAAACCGAGGAAACCTATACAAGGTACAGGCTGAACCTTATTCACTACTATCTCCCTCAAGAAGAGGAGGCTCCCCAGCAAGAGGCAGGGGAGGGGGAAGGGGTGGAGGCGCAGGTCGGGGAAGAGGGCAACTGGTCTATTACAACTGTGGAGAAATAAGGCACTTTGCAAGGGACTATCCGAACCCTACACGACAATATTGCCGATATTGTCAAAAATTGGACCATGTTATTGAAGACTGTCCAGTCCTGATACCAAAGATGTAGGAAAATCAGAAGACACCTACGCAAAATGTGCAGATGGTTAAGGTGGAACTGCGTGACGAAGGACCAATTATTAATGTCATAATGTGCAACGACATGGCTATTAGAGGAGTTGAAGAGAAGGTTGCTGCTGAACCCCTTATCCGGAAGGCTGCTATCAAACAGGAAAGCTGGACCTACAGAAAGAGAAAGAAACCTTTGTCACAGGCCGCAAGGACTTTGCCAAGGATGAGGCATCTACCTCCAGGGCTCCAACAAACCTAAGAATAGATGACGAATTTAAGCCATTTCTACAAGCATGTATGAAGCTGCTACGCAACCAGAAGGTGGTAGAAAATCTCTAGACATTGATAGACAACTGTGCGGAAAGAAATGACCCTCCTACAGAGGTTAGAGATGTTCACAAGCTATACAAGCACAAGAAGTGCACTGGGCGGGAGATGCAGCTAACAACACAGATTGGTGACTATGAAATGGATCAAGTTATCTTGGACTTTGGGTCAGATGCGAACGTACTGCCCAATCTTCCCTTGAGTGCATATTCCAATCTTAATCCATTGAAAGGCATCTTGATCCACCTGTGACACCAAATAATATTTTTGCAAATTCGAATGTTGTTCAACACAATCTTAATTTCTTCTCCACTATAGTGATTTCCTACGCTCTGATACCATGTATAAATTATAGAAACAATATGTATGCCAATGGATCCGATCCGATCATGCGATATGCTAAAGAAATATACTAAATCCTTCTACAAATTAATTGTAGAAAATAAACACGATCACACAATCACACCAAGTAAAATAAAGAAGCAAATCAATCCACAACACATATATTTTTCCTAGGGAAAGCTTGCAGTTCAAAACTCTTCTATCTTCTATTTTATATTCAACCAAGGAATCATGAAACAATACAATGCACTCTTCTCACAAGAGTCTACTGTACTCTACCAATTGTCTGACACTGATCCGGAGAAAATCGACCAACACTTAGCCAATTTCTTGCCTTTTCTTAGCCTTTCGTTCTTGTGCAATTCTAAGAGAATTATATCCCTATTATTTAGGAATTTCAACCTTCCAAAAGTGCACAATGCTCATGGGAAATTCTATACTTTAACTGAGTGTGATAGTCTAAGTTAGCTCATGAAATTCGAGTTGAGGGTGGCTGGTGAGGCATGTAGAGTGATTCTATTTGTTTTAGAGTCATAGTTTCGGTTAGTGTATTAGTTTAATGCATGAGAAATCAGTTAACTCAATTAATTGAGTTAAAATCAATTTAACTAGTTGTAACTGATTGTTGCACTAGTGAGAGGTCAAGTGAATTAAATTAGATTTAATTCACATGCAATGATATGTCAAGTGACTGATGATGTGCTATTAATAGATGCATGAATTTTAGTTCTGATGAAGACCCAATTGAGACAAAGGTTAAAGGGATGTAGACATTAGTTGTATTATTAGAAAACTTCCCAGATGTAGTAATACACCCATATCACTCTAACATCTTAGTAAACAAAATACTATCATCATAATAATAATACTTGTAGCAGAATCAAAGGGTTTTTTGGGGCCATATATTGTTAGTATGGACTATGCTCATACTACAGAGCTGTACAAATGGAGAGTATGGATTGTGCTAATATTTCAAAGTTGTAAATATTTGGCCCTTTCTTGGTTTGAGATGGCTTCTTCTGTTTTTTCATCTTTCTCTTTGAAACAGGTGTGACATCAATAGCACATGAATTCTCTCTGAATCTGACAAGGGACATCAATTCCTCCTCTGCACATTCACTCTCATTCTCACTATCCATTTATGACCCCTCTTCTTGCTTAAACCACAGCTAGAAAAATAGTTACACCGCTCCTCTTGCTTACCACAGCTCCCATAAGAGGGTGTGAACTGACCCTTTTCCAACTCATTATCATCATTGCCATTATTAACGTCAATACTAGAAATCTCTCTAATCCCACCATGGTTAATCCTCCTGGGTAATTTATTTTTTCATGTCAATATTGAATAAAAATTAAACAAGCTCGATAGGCAGGATTGAATGGTGTCAAAAAATGTTATATGGTTTATTTTCTCCGATTTTCTCTGATTTTGTTATTTTCCCAGATTTCCTACTATATAGTAATCTATTTATATATTTGATTACCTCTCCATCTATTAATCTATTGCAGTATTGGAAGAGCTGCTTCGATATTTTCAACATATTTATTCTCCATATTTCCTCTTAGTTTTTCGCTATTCAATCTTATCCTCATATATGTTAAGAGATTAATGTCCTAAAAGAAAAAAGAGAAATTAATAAGTTTCACTGTTGAACTAGTGTGACGGTATTTACATAAGTAAGTTAAGTATATTTCTATACAATGAGCATGGTTACAGTGTTACTACAGGTCAGCTTAGCTCACTACAACCTTATCAAGAAGAGTAATAATCATTTTCAAGCACAATACTTGTACATACTATCTGAGAGGTAGTATCTAGATGTCTAGATGTATCTTCTCTTCAAGTTTTCTCCAAGAAACATACAATAGCTTTGTCATCCTTCGTAGTATAAGCCATATGGTACATTCATTGTTAGTTCCGTCCCTCCAACATCTGTCATGGTTGTATTTTATTAATGTACCTAAATTTACACCTTCCATGATGTTTCTCATCTTGAAAAATGTTAAAAGTGGAGTGTTTTATGATGTAATGGATATAAATAAACTAGATTAACATGACTGTATTTTATTAATGTACCTAAATTTACACCTTCCATGATGCTTCTAATCTTGTAAAATTTTAAAAGTGGAGTGTTTTATGATGTAATGGATATAAATAATCTAGATTGACATGGCTATATTTTATTAATGTACCTAAATTTACACCTTCCATGATGCTTCTAATCTTGTAAAATGTTAAAAGTGGAGTGTTTTATGAAGTAATGGATATTAATAATCTAGATTGACATGGCTGTATTTTATTAATGTACCTAAATTTACACCTTACATGATGCTTCTAATCTTGTAAAATGTTAAAAGTGGAGTGTTTTATGATGTAATGGATATAAATAATCTAGATTGACATGGCTACAGTGATATGCTGATAGTGTAGGTTGATGTTCAAGTTGTAAAATTCTTGTACATATCAAGGATGAATGATAGTACAAGCCATAAATGACATTATTATAAATTATTAAACAACCTGATAGGTGCTAAATCATACTTCTTATTAAGGACATAACTAATTTTTAAGTTGAAAAATCCTTTTTAATGTTCTTAGCCTATTTATAGATGTCAAATTAAAGGTTTCTAGATGTGATTTCTCCCATAAACTTTAAGGAAAACTAAACAGAAAACTAAACTCTAAGGCAAACCCTGTACATGTCATTTCTCCCACAAACTCATAAAGGTGTGACTTTTGACATAACTTCATCAACAACTACCACTAGTTGTTTTAGTAAGAGCATAAAATAATTTTTCAAACCTTGTACATGTCATTTCTCCCACAAAATCATCAAGGTGTGACTTTTGACATAGATTAATCAACCACTACCACTAGTTGTTTAATTAAGTGCAAACCACTACCACTTTAAGGCAAACTGTGTACATGTGTCATTTCTCTCATACATGTGTCATTTCTCCCATTAACTTTTAGGCAAAATTTAAGGCATGTGTCATTTCTATGTCATTTGTATGTCATTTCTATGTAATTTCTCCCATAAACTATAAGGCAATGTCATTTCTCCCATATACTATAAGGAATTTTTTAAGGAAAACTATGTACATGTCATTTCTATCTTAAACTCTAGGCAAGGAAAAATTTAAGGTATGTCAATTCTAGATCTGATTTCTCCCATAAAATTTAAGGCAAACCATGGACATACCATTTCTCCCAAAAACTAAAGGCTTTCTCCCATTAATTTAAGGTAAAACTTTAAGGCATAAAAACTGAACTTAAAGTGGCTCAACTTCCATAGGATTTTGAACTTTCATAGGATTTTAGCCTGTCTGATGAGTATTAAATTCTACAAGTTCTAAAGGTAAAGTCTATAAAGGGCCAGGTAGCCTCTGTATCTCATATTTTATCAAAGGTGACATATCCCATAAATGCCCCTACAGTCAATCTCTGGAATAGATCTAAATAGAAGTTCTTCATTTTAATATCCATAAACCACTACCACTTTAAGGCAAACCGTGTACATGTGTCAATTCTCCCATAAACTTTTGTAAATTTTTGTAGATGTTCTATGCTTGATGAAACTTTACTTTTTATCCTAATATCAGTTAGCAATCACATAAACAATAAAGTAAATGCTGATAGAACATACCAGTAAATCGACAGAAGACAAGCTATAAATATACAAGAGTGTTGGTGTGTTACGACAGTCAGTGGGATGCTTCAACCAGCAAAGTCTCAATACGATCAGCCAACTAGAAGTGTCACATAACCCTCTAGGACAACCAAAACAGTCAACCCCAAAAGTCAACAAAAGTCAATGATGTCAGTCTACGGTCAACACAAACAACAGCATCAGCAAGGTCAACACAACCAAGTCAAAGTCAACATCTAGCCTCAGGAATTGTGCCAAAAAATGCGGATTTAGAAAATTGAAAGTTTGGGAGAGCTTCAGGTCAAATTGACCTTGCGTTAACCAAAGTCAATGCTGCTGCAAAAACCCTTGGTCGAAAACAGAATTAGTTGTTTGCTTAAATTTCCCACATGTGAAGAGAAGAGCCTCCAAGGTGATCAAACCAATCAGATGAGGAGAGAGAAATGTGTGAGGATGAGATGAGTGAAAATGTCCTCCAATGTTGACCAATATATATCTGTCAATGAGGATGTGTCACACAACTGCTGGGGCACTAAACCTTCAGGCTGACCTACACATATTTTGAATAAATTTAAAATAAATGTTCTGCTCATCGGATCAAGATGATATTTAGATCGATCTTACACCTCTCCGAAAGAGGAGTCCTATAAAATTATTGGGATCTTCATCTGAGCATCACAACATGGAGTTTGGACCTAGTTGTCCAAAATTAACACTCCCTCTCAACTAGGGAGAACTCCATCCACCTGTGCAATCCAAACATCATGTGTCATCCTACCGTAACTTGCTTTGCTGGCTTCTTTATTTCAAAAAAGAAGTGGGTCAGTTAAAAAGACATCATTCCTGACTAACAGATTCAGAACAGAGATCTAAAACCTCTATAGGACTCAAAAAGAGTCTCATACCAACCTAAAGTTGGTTTACCTGACTCGAAGTCAGTTGGAGGTCCGAGATATCACTATACTTGATCCTAGATCAAGCGGTTGGACCATGCCATCCTATATAGAGAGTACGACAATATATGATGCGTCCATCAGTCTTTGCTACTAGTCTCTAGATTTTCCCACATCACTGGCCAAATTAGAGGTACTTCCCATGAGCCCTGAACTCAATGGGTAGGATGCATATGAGGCACAGATAATGAGAGGTGAACAAACTAAATCATCATAATGGCGGGGCAGAAGCACACCAACAAGGTTTGACAAGCCTAGCTTTGTGGTTGCTTATAGCTCCGAGAAGCTATCCACAAAGCCCCTTATAGCTCCCAGAGCTCATCGTCCAATAAGACACTCAGAATAGGGTTGTTCCACGATACCAAGATTCTCATGGAAGGTTAGGAACTTGACCTTCCCTAGGGGCTTTGTGAGAATATCCGCGACCTACTTATCAATTCCTATATGATCAAGCCTTACGACACCTCGCTGTACCATATCCCAGATAAAGTGGTACTTGATATCAATATGCTTAGATCGATCATGGAACACAAGATTCTTGGACAACCGAATCCCACTCTGGTTATCACAGAGTATCATGGTGGTATCTATCACATTCTCGAACAACTCACTAAATAGATTTCGCAACCAAACTGCTTCACAACAGGCCATACTCGCTGCAATGTATTCAACCTTCGAGTAGTCAAATCCACCAAATTCTACTTCCTGCTCATCCATGATATCGCAACAGAACCAAGTGTGAAGTAGGATCTTGATGTTCTCTTACGATCCACCACACTGCCAGCCCAATCGGCATCAATATATCCATGGAGTGTCACGCTCCTGGCAGTGTATCTCAACCCATGTTTTATCGTGCCCTGAAGATATCTCAACAGATTCTTGGCACCAACACAGTGAATGTGATGAAGCTCAACCATATGTTGACTCAAAGTGTTCACTGCAAAACATACGTCTAGATGGGTGTTTACTAAGAACATCATAGCCCCTACGAGTTGACGATACTCAGTAGGATTTGCTAGCACAAGCCAAGAAATGCTGCCACTCAACTTCTTGAAGTTGAGCTCCATCGGTGTCGACACAGACTTATAGTCCACCATACTAAATCTTTCTAGAAGCTTCACAATATATTTTCCTTGAGAAAGGAAAATCTCGCCAGGTCTCTGCCAGACCTCCAGGCCTAGGAAGTAATGCATTAGTCCTAGGTCCTTCATCTCGAACTCAACAACGAGCTCCCTCTTGCACTGATGAATGAGAGGGTCAACACTTGTCAGGAAGAGGTCATCCACATACAACACCAGAATGAGAGTATTTTCTCTACCAACCTTGAAGTAAAGGTTCAGATCAACATTACTACGAGTGAAGCCCAGCTTCATCAGGTAGTTATCTATCCTCTCGTACCAAGCTCTAGGTGCTTGCTTCAACCCATAGAGGGATTTCTTCAACCTGCAGACATGGGTGTTCTGATCTTGGACTTCGAACCCCAGAGGTTGCTCCACATACACCTCTTCCTTTATTGCACCATGCAGAAATGTGGTATATCAGGCCACAGGTGCAAATATGTCATCATAGTTTATGCCTTCTTTTTGAGAGAAGCCACGAGCAACGAATATTGCCTTGAACTTTTTAGCACTTCCATCAGATCCATGCTTGATATTGTAGAGCCATTTCAAGGTGAAAAATTCTTTGTCCTCTAGTCTTGGAACCATATCCTAGACATCATTACTCATTATGGACTCATACTCTTCGTGCATAGCATCCTTCCAGACTTGATGCTTTACGACTTCCTCAAAATATCCAAGCTCAGATTGTACGATTGTATTAATGGCTGCTAGATACCCTTGGTATCTACTTGGCTTCTCGATTTCATGGAATGTACCCCTTGGGGCCATATGATTCTCGGCATCCTCAAGAGTGTCCCTGAGCCATGATGGTCTTTTCCTCATCGAAGGAGGTGAATCAATCGAGTGCATCGGTCCTTCAACATCGGGCATCATCTCATCCTTCGGGTCTTCTTGATTTCCAAGCCTTGCTTCATGATCTTCCTCAAATATCAGAAGATTGAATACTTTCCTTAGGGAAGAATCTTCATCAAAGGTAACATCGTGGCATATCTCCACTTCCCTTTGACCAGGAACATAGACTCTATAGGCCTTTGAATTTTCGTTGTAGCCCACAAACATTCCCTTCTTCCTAGAAGCATCCAAATTTCTTCTCTTCTTCAGCAGACGAAAATAAACAGGACATCCAAAAACTCTAAAATGTGATACGTCAGGTTTCTTACCAGAGAAAACCTCTTCGGGAGTTTTGGAGTCCAAAGAGGAATGTGGGCATCAGTTTTGTATGTACACAGCAGTGTTTGCAACTTATACCGATAAAAACTTCGGTAGACCTTGGTCACATAGCATGTCATGGGAAACTTCCAAAATGGTTCTGTTCTTTCGGTCAACAACACCATTCTACTCAGGAGTATAGATAGTTATGGTATCCCTCTTGATGCCAGCTTCTATGAAAAATTTCTTGAACTCGTTCGTCTCATATTCAGTGCCATTATCGGTCCTAAATATCTTGATCTTCTTCCCTTTCAGATTTTCCACCAAGGCTTTGAAGGTATAGAACCACATGAAAGCCTCATCCTTCTTTTTCAAGAATTATATCTAGGTTTTGCGAGAGAATTCATGTATGAATGTCATATAAAAATAACATCCTCCCAAGGATGTCACGGGCAACATCCCAGACAGATCAGAATGTATCAATTGCAAGACATCATATTCCTTTGTGGCACTTGAGGGGAAAGGTCCCTTTGTATGCTTTCCTTTGGAACAACCATGACATACACCTTCATGATTATTTTAGAACTCAGGCATCCATGTCACCACCTTCCTTGCTTCGGGAAGGGCCTTGTAGTGAAGGTGTGCAAACCTCTAGTGGCATAGTTCAGTCTATCAGATAATATCACACGTCATCGCTCCCAATGGACTTCCTCCAACCTAGTAGAGTGTATCAACTCTAAACCTAATCGTGATAGCTTCCTTGAAACTCTTCTTCTAGATATGCACCTTCCCATCAATGAATTCCACATTGAAACCTTTGTCTTCCATGGAAAATATACATAGAGTACATCCTCCAAGCGGAGGAATTGACCTTGAGACAAGTGAAGGGTTACAGTCCTTATCCCTTTTACAAAATATGTGGCATTATCTCCAAGGATAATTTCTAGATACTTCTCAACCGTATCAAAAAGTGCTTCCTTGAACCCAGTGATGTGCATTGAGGCATCACTATCTATCAACCAAACATCCATAGTGTCGGGTGGAGATGCAGAGAGAGTGTAGAAACAAGAATGAATTCATTTCTTTTATCAACAACATTTGATTCCTCATACCTGGAATTTCTCGACCTTTTGAAAGGTTTCCCATTTCCACTCCTCCGATTTTTGTTGTTGTCATCATCATCGGGAGAATCCTTCTTGAAAGGGAATTCTCTAACATAGTGACCTGGCTTGTGACAAGTGTAACACTTGCCTTTCTTTCCTTATGCCCTTTCTTTTCTTTTTTTCCTTGGACCACCAAAGTTCTTCTTCTTAGAATGAGCAACGAAGGCAACATTTCCTTCATTTTCATATTCCTCCATCCTTGTCTCTTCTTGTACGCATCTCGATAATACTTCGTCAAAATCATGTATGAAATTGTTATTGAGAATGGTAGTGTTGAATACATACCATTCGGATGGGAGACCTCCAAGTGTGGTGAGAACCATCTCTCGGTCAACTATTGTCTCCCCAATATCTAGCATATTATTCCTGATTTCGATTGGCTTCAGAAAATATGATTGAACAGACTCATCCCTGCCTTTCTTCAAATTCTTCAATTGGTTCTTGAAGAATAGGAATTGATTCGCATTGTTGGCCTTGAACGTGTTGAAAAACTTATCATACATCTCCTTGGATGTTCCTAGCTCAAAGATGTAGGCAACTAGACTCATATGAATTGAGTCCCTGATCATCAACTTTGATTTCCCCCTTTCTGTACTTTATTTTGGCAGCAACAGTTGCAGTGGATGGAGGCTCTTGAATTTTACCCTGCACATAGTCCATGACATCTTGGTCTTCCAAAATAAGATCCAATGTCTTCTTCCAGGCATTGAAGTCATCCTTCCCAGTCAATTTTTCATCAGCCTTAAAGCCATTTTAGTTAGAGGAACCCATGCTCTTCTTTAGTGATTTCTACAAACTAGGGCTTTTTCTTCACCTCCGCTCTGATACCATGTAAATTTTTTAGTTGTTCTATGCTTGATGCAACTTTACTTTTTATCCCAATATTAGTCAACAATCACATAAACAATAAAGTAAAATGCTGATAGAATATACCAGTAGATCAACAGAAGAAAATTCAGAAATATATAAGAGTGTTAGTACGTTACGATGGTTAGCAGGATGCTTCAACCAGCAAAGTCTCAATACAATCAGTCAACCAGAAGTGTCACACAACCCTCTAGGACAACCAAAACAGTCAAATTCAAAATTCAACGGTGTCAATCAACAGTCAATGCAAACAAAAGTAGCAGCAAGGTCAACATAGCCAAGTCAAAGTCAACGTCCAGCCTCGGGAATTGTGCCAAAAAATGTAGATTTAGAAAATCAAAAGTTTGGGGGAGTTTCAGGTCAATTTGACCTTGCATTGACCAAAGTCAACGCTGCTGCAGAAACCCTAGGCCGAAAACAGAATTTGCTGCTTGCTTAAATTTCCCACATGTGAAGAGAAGAGCCTCCAAGGTGATCAAACCAATCATATGAGGAGAGAGAAATGTGTGAGGATGAGATGAGTGAAAATTTCCTCCAACATTGACCAATATATATCCATCAATGAGGGTGTGTAACATAACTGTTGGGGCACTAAACATTCAGGCCGACCTACAAATATTTTGAATAAATTCAAAATAAATTTTCTTCTCATCGGATCAAGATGATCTTTAGATCGATCTTGTACCTCTTCGAAAGAGGAGTCCAATAAAAATATTGGGATCTTCATCTGAGCATCACAACATGGATTTTGGACCTAGTTGTCCAAAATTAACAACTTTTAGGAAAACTTTAAGGCATGTGTCATTTCTATGTCATTTCTCCCATAAACTATAAGGCAATTTATTTTCTCCCATATACTATAAGGAAAATGTTAAGGCAAACTATGTACATATCATTTCTATCTTAAACTCTAGGAAAGGCAAACTTTAAGGCATGTCATTTCTAGATCTGATTTCTCCCATAAACTTTAAGGCAAACCATGGACATGCCATTTCTCCCATAAACTAAAGGCTTTCTCCAATTAATTCAAGGAAAAATTTAAGGCCTAAAAACTAAAATTAAAGCGGCTCAACTTCCATAGGATTTTGAAATTCCATGGGATTTTAGTCTGTCTGTTGAGTGTTAACTTATACAAGTTCTAAAGGCAGAGTCTGTAAAGGGCCAGGTAGTCTTTGGATCTCATATTTTCTCAAATGTGACATATCCAGTAAATGCCGCTACAGTCAATCTCTGGAACACATCTAAACAGAAGTTCTTCATTTTAATATCCATAAACCATTACCACTTTAAGGCAAACCGTGTACATGTGTCATTTCTCCCATAAAATTTTAGGCAAATGTTAAGGCATGTGTCATTTCTATGTCATTTCTCTGTCATTTCTATGTCATTTCTCCCATAAACTATAAGACAATGTCATTTTCCCCATATACTATAAGGAAAACTTTAAGGCCAACTATGTACATGTCATTTCTATATTAAAATCTAGGCAAGGAAAAATTTAAGGCATGTCATTTCCAGATCTGATTTCTCCCATAAACTTAAAGGCAAACCATGGACATGCCATTTCTCCCTCAAACTAAAGGCTTTCTCCAATTAATTCAAGGAAAAATTTAAGGCCTAAAAATTGAACTTAAAGTGGCTCAACTTCCATAGGATTTTATTCTGTCTATTGAAGGTTAACTTCTACAAGTTCTAAAGGTAGAGTCTGTACAGGGCCAGGTAGCCTCTGGACCTCATCTTTTCTCAAAGGTGACATATCCAGTAAATGCCCCTACAGTCAAATTCTGGATCAAATCTAAATATACTTTCTTCATTTTAATATCCATAAACCACTACCACTTTAAGGAAAACCATGTACATGTGTCATTTCTCCCGTGTAAATGTATCATTTCTCCCATACATGTGTCATTTTATTTGTTATTTATATAAAATGAATCTCTAGATGGAAATTTCAAATTACATTTTCACAGCATTTTGGATGGTTGAACTACATTTGGCATGTGATTGTGATATAATGCTTTGTTTTTAAGATTCAAGTTGTCATTTTATAAACTTTTTAAAAATATAAAATGAATCTCTGGAGAAATATCGAATTACAAACCATATTTTGGATAGTTGAACTACATTTGGCATGTGATCACATGTTGTGATATAATGTTTTGTTTTTAAAACAATTTTTGGATGGTTGAACTACATTTGGCATGTGAAATAATGTTGTGATATATAATGTTTTGTTGTTAAAACTCAAGTTTTGGATGGTTGAACTACATTTGGTATGTGATTGTGATATAGTTTTTTGTTTTTATTGAATAGTTGAACGACATTTGGCATGTGAAGTAATGTTGTGATCTATAATGTTTTGTTTTTAAAACTCAAGTTTTGGATGGTTGAACTACATTTGGCATGTGAAGTAATGTTGTGTTATAATTTGTTTCATTTTTAAAACTCAAGTTTTGGATGGTTGAACTACATTTGGCATGTGATTGCACGATATAATGTTTTGTTTTTATTGGATAGTTGAACTACATTTGGCATGTGAAGTAATGTTGTGATATAATTTGTTTTGTTTTTAAAACTCAAGTTTTGGATGGTTGAAATACATTTGGAATGTGATTGTGATATTTAATGTTTTGTTTTTTTGGTTTGTTGAACTACATTTGGCATGTTTAGTAATGTTGTGATATCATGTTTTGTTTTCAAAACTCAATATTTGGATGGTTGAACTGCATTTGGCACATGAAGTAATGTTGTGTTATAATTTGTTTTGTTTTTAAAACTCAAGTTTTGGATGGTTGAACTACATTCGGCATGTGATTGCATGATATAATGTTTTGTTTTTATTGGATATTTGAACTACATTTGGCATGTGAAGTAATGTTGTGATATAATTTTTTTTGTTTTTAAAATTCAAGTTTTGGATGGTTGAACTACATTTGGCATGCAATTGTGATATTTAATGTTTTGTTTTTAAAACTCAAGTTTTGGATGGTTGAACTACATTTGGCATGTGATTATGATATAATGTTTTGTTTTTAAACAAGTTGTTGTTTTCAAAACAAAAAAAGTTCATATGAATATATGTACATAGAAATGATTTAAGTACATGTTTGAATATATATGTTAAAACAATTTAAGTACAATACATATTGACACACACACACACACACACACACACACACACACACACACACACACACACATATATATATATATATATATATATATATATATAAACAATCATAATATTCTAGGCCTTCTTAGATGTGTCAAACAATCATAAAATTTCTAAATTGCATTCAAGAACATATATATCTAGTACGTGCAACATTTTTCATCAATGCACATAGAAAAGATACTTTCATTTAGTTGCATTCTAGAACATATATATCCAGTACGTGCAACATTTTTCAGCAATGCACATAGAAAATCTACTTTCAGTTAATTTCATTCTAGAAAATATATATCCAGTACGTGCAACATTTTTCATCAATGCACATAGAAAAGATACTTTCAGTTGATAGTAAACTCGAAATTACAAAACACGTACCACACATTTTGCATTCAAGAATGAATATTATAATTTACTTTTAATGGACACGCACGTCTAAAACAAAATTGTTCAACTTCAAATTTTCATTAAATATAAACTATGCTAGATACACAAATATGTACATTTTTCAATAATGACATTATGAAAAATTGTACCAGAGAATGTATGAAATCGTTTAGACCAGATAATCTAGACATGTGTATGTGTACACGTGTATAAATTACTAGTGTGCATGTACCAAAACAATGTACATATGCAAACAATTGCACATATAACATAATAAGGCAATTCAATTTTTAGTTGAGTTCTGGAAGTTCTAAAACATGAATCCAAAGAGAAGAAATTGTTGGGTAGTTCAATAAAAAAATTCCAATGGAATGCCATCTTCAATGATCCGTTCATGATCGGATTTTGACATTTTCAATTTCTTAATTTTCATTTTTTTCTTTGATTGAACCTCTATCAACTTTATGCATGCTGCACACACCAAGTGACTATATTAACAACTTATGAAATCAGGTTCATAGTCTTGAAAGTAAACAAAATCCCCACTTTGATTAGTTTGTCTGAAAAAATAACCTTTCAGTATAATAGACCCTCTGTCATATGGAAACCCGTGATCATTATAGTTTTCTAATAATTTCATCTTTCGTTCAATGCAACACATCAAATAATACTTCACATTTTCATCATTGATAGTAGGTGCAATTACAACAAAAACATCTCCTACACAATAAAACAAACTTATGTATTTAAATTTAGATCATAATTAACATGAAAAATTAACTTTAAAATTAACATACATGTACTTGATTTATTATCTATTTCTAGATCTCTATCATTTGAAAGAAATTCAAATGTTACCTTCTCTAATAAGATCAGAAACCCGATCACCATCAGATGATATTGTAGTCTCCTCTGATTGCATTTCCTCAAACATTGCCAACATACATTTTCCCCTTTGTATTTAGCTGTGTATATTGTCAATATTTTACATACATTTTGTTTTCACATGGCATCATTAGATTCTGTGTTGTCTATGCAAACATGACAAAACAAGAATATTTTCTTTTATCCAATGCAAACACATTTGTGGACAACTTTCTTTTAATTGAATGCAATTTTCAAGTTCCTTTTATTGTTTCAACGTCATTTCCAATCGATCTATCTACATCTTCGACCCCAATATGCAAAAAAACCTATATGGAAAATTCAAAGAAGAATATAAATATGATATCAAAATACCATCAAATATAATCATTGTGATAAATGCACATTGTTTAAAATTGGATATCCAATAAAAATTAAATTGAATGTACCTTCGCACTTCCCTTGATCGGTTAGTCTCATGGCTTAGTGCAGCGATGCACCATTGAACAATTTCATTAGTGTCCACAAGTCAGTTTGCATAGGGGTCCATTTGATATCTTCTAAGTGCTCGTTTTATGCATGCCCCTGCACCGTCATGTTCTCCTTTTCCATGATCAGTCTCAAAGGAATTCCAACAATGTTTAATGCGGGTTTTCATATGAAGAAAACACAACCAAAAGAATGATCGTAAAGATTTGAATTGACCTGCGCATCCATTTGACCATATCCAATTTTCATTGAATTTTATTCCACGAATTTTCAAGGAGTCATAATTCTTTCCAAAATAGTGTTGTACAAAATATGTATCGGGTGTACGATCGTCACTGATATAAAAGTGATATTATTTAATAACATGCCGATTTTCACTGGTGCTTTCTATATGATCAACATTTTGTTCAACATGTCTATATAGAATATGGACGAGCATGGAGACTTGGTCAGAATGATAGTATTCACTCTGAATTTCTTTTTGTGGAACAAATGTGTAGTTTTCTACAAAATCAATCACTGACAAAATGGTCCCTGGTGGAAAAACTTCATGAGATTTTTTGAATTTCAAGTCTTGCCATCGAGCTCTATGGGAATGCTTGGTGTATTTGTAAATTTCTGCCTCAAACTTTCTCAAAAAGTCTATCAGAAAAATTTCGTCTTCTCGTAATTCGATTCTTTTAACACTATCTGCACCTTGAATCAATGTACCGATATATTCATATCTCTTCCATTTCACTTTTATGTTGGACAATGATTGATCATTTATATCAATACGATATTTGTTTTGAAATTTAGTCAAATTTCCACAATCATCGCATTTTTTACCACCAACATATTTCTTTTTGTAAAATAGTTCATCGCTTTCTCTTTCACATAGAATTTGAGATATGAAATCACAGATAGTGGAAGGAGGAGGTGAATCCTTCCATAATGTTCTACCAAAATCAAGGAATGTGTCATAATATAACTCAAATTCCACATGATAACGGCAATAACAAGTGTCGCGTACGGTGATAGGTTTTACATACCATGGTTTTTGTTGAACAAAAGCACTGAGTGAAACTTGAATTTGACGATTCTCTTCTTTG
Organism: Pinus albicaulis; assembly: GCA_034641835.2. Taxonomy (NCBI): domain Eukaryota; kingdom Viridiplantae; phylum Streptophyta; class Pinopsida; order Pinales; family Pinaceae; genus Pinus; species Pinus albicaulis. The sequence continues at coordinate 1,404,199,189 of CM076584.1, forward strand.
AACTTGTTGAATAACTCTATTTGAGTGGTTTCCAAGAGATGTTTTTCATGTTCTTCGTATTGATTTCGTGCTATTCTTCTTCGCATCACATCTCTTGCAATGGGTGAAACACGCGAATTGTTCTTCCAATATTCATATATTATTTTTTTAACATTTTCTCCAAGTCTATCTTTGTATGGTTGCCTACAAATAGCTCTCCAACAAGCGAGTTCATCATTTACATCTATTTGCAACCAAAATTTCCGATGTTTGTGCAAAGTTTTTCGTGAGGTTCCTAATGCTCGTGCCATAGATTTTACTAAGTGATTCTCTTTAGTACTTGAGGAAACCACTGCCATATGTATCGCTCTACATGAAACTGAAACATTTTTCTGTCTAGATATTCTAATTGAATTTATAGCACTACTTATATTTTGTATCCCATTTTACTTCATTTTTTTTTATCTTTTGTTGATTTTTGAATACTCAATAAATTCATAGCTTCTTTTAATTTCCTTAATGATAGGAGACCTTTCAAAAATTGGGCTTGAACTGCCACATTTTCCTTTATGAAGTACATATCAAAAATGTGATTAACACAATATCGTATAACATGGTCATCTCTTTTATCTCCATATGTGTGAGTGTCAACATTTTCTAACATCTCATCATCGACATTGATTTCATCTGTACATATTCGAATTAATAGTACATAATAAGTTTACATATTCAATAAATAACTAAATTAATAAATATATATAATTTCAATAATACATGCATGTGTTCAACATATATATATATATATATATACCTGGTGATTCAATTTCTTCACTTGAATTTCTTTCAACATTTTCACCATCTTCAATCATTGGTTCAATATCTCTTTCACTTTCTCTTTCAAAATTTTGTATCTCATCATCAATGTTTTGAGGAATATCTCTCTCTATTTACATTGCAAAATATTTTTCAAATTAGTTCATCAAATAAAAATTAAGCTTCACATTTTACACTAAGAAAATTTTAAATATATCAAAATCATAATATTTACATTTACATACCTGCTTCAACTTTTAGTTGAGGCTGATTTTCCCCTTCAATATTTGAGAGTGCTTCTATCTTTCTTTTGCGAGATTGTCTTGTCTCTTCTCTACGTTCCTTAGGGTCTTTTTTTCGATCATATTTTCTCGGACAATTCCTTCGATTTCTCATGATAATAGAGTATGAAGTTCAAAATATTTCCTTCAAAAATTTAGACAAAAACTCAATTAAAAAAAACATCACAAAAGATTTAATTTAAAAAAAAAACTCATTTTAAAATTTTTGCAAAAAATACATACTCCAATCCAAAACACTTACTTTAAAAAATTCGAGAAAAAAATGTCTTATAAAAATGAAATGAAGCTCAAAATATTTCCTTCCAAGTCCTACAAAAAAATTTCATTTAAAAAGTTAGACAAAAACTCATTTTAAAAAATCATTATAAAAGATTTACTTCAACCCAAAACACGTACTCTAAAAAAATGTCACTTCAAAAAATACCTCCAAAAAATGTCCATTGAAAATTAAGCCCAACTTCTTAAAAAATGCCACTTTAAAAAATACCTCCAAAAAATGTCCTTTGAAAATTAAGCCCAAAAAGCCTCTAAAAAAATATCACTTAAAAAAATACCTCCAAAAAATGTCCTTTGAATATTAAGCCTAAAAAGAGTCATTTGGAAATTAAGCCCAAAAAAAGTCGAAAAAATGTCTTTTGGAAATTAAGCCAAAAAACCTCTAAAAACAAAATACATAAAAAAAAAATGTCCTTTTAAAATTAAGTCCAAAACCTCTAAAAAAAAGAATACTTAAAAAAAAAAATGAAGCCCAAAAAACACCCAAAAAATGTGTCACATACCTCCAAGAAATGTCCTTTGAATGTAAGAGTCCTTAAGCCCAAAAAAATCCTTTGCAAAATCAGACCGAATGAAGAAATGTGTGAAATTACTATGATATGATTCAACTCCATAAGTGTAGTTAAGGAAGTGAAACCGATGAACCATCACTTCACAAACTCCCCTCAAGTGCTACAAGATCCTTAGGAGCTAATATACCATTCCAGGTGCCCGAGCCCTGATTCAAACTATCTTTTCACTGAAAAACCCCATTCGCTCCCATAAAAAGGCATGCATGCGTCTGGAACCCTATAGTCGCTCCCACAATTCTTGCAAGGGAGAAACTATAGTATTTTTCATCCAGTTGTGTGCCAGAGACTGCGATATTTAAGCCACTTCCCGAACTTAATGAGAATTTTCGAGACAATAAATGACACTAAGAAAAATCCTCTAACACAAAACTTAATTAAGGACTTGACCTAACCAAGCACAACCATGACAACCATTTCGTCAAACATATCACAAATATGAAATCTACAGGTCATAAATACACCTATGAACATAGGAATCTCATACTTATCTGAGAATTTTCAAGAAGGTCTAATGCCCTCTCATATTAGCTGAAATGAAATTTATTAGGTCACACATTCAAACCAATCACATATTCATTAAACATGTCAAGATCCATAAAAATTATACATCATATAACCAACAATAACCAACATATAAACCATGGAAAATCAACCATAATGTCACTATCATAACCAATACATATGCTCATTGCTCACAATATAAAATACCTTTTATTAATATATGAAAATTCCAACCAATTCAGGGACTTCCATGTACCACCCGACCATAGAACCAAATCTTTCTTTCATCTAGTCACCTATGTTCCATATTCTAAGAATGAATGTGGGATATCATGAAACAAAACAAGCACAACCAAACCAGGGCTTCCATAGGCCAAACCACCTCAACCCTCAACCAATGATTCCACCTCATGGTCAAACAGATTCCACCTCACGGTCAACCATCACTAACCATCACCAGATTGGTATCCATCCAAGCTGTCCAGGGCTCCATAGTGTTTGTTCCAATATGGATTCCAGAACTAGTAACTCAACCCACTTCTCTCGTCAAACTACAGAGCAATTGTCCAACCAAGGCTCCAAGACTAAAACTCAATCCAAGTTGTTGTAGGGCTTCTAGAGCGTTTTTGAAACCAAGGCTCGAGGACTAGTAACTCAAACCAAGTTGTTACAGAGCTTCTAGAGCGTTTATACAACCAAAGCTTCCAGGAACTAATAATTCAACCCATAACCAAATGAACATGGGAACCAACCAAAAATAAAAGGAAAAAAACCAACAACACCATGGTTATCCACGAAATGGAAAGGCTAGGAAAACCAATGTCAATCTAGGAAATCATCCATGCTAATGACAGATCATGACCAAGAAACGATATGCATGTGCCATCCATGCCAAAACAAGCAATGAAATCATACATGCAATTCAATACCTACAAGAAAAACCTGTTGTAGCTGTTGATTCTGATGTCCTCTTGCAATTTCCTGCTTTTCATTTTCCTTCTTGCACCAAATCCCAAGTATGCCACACTCCTCCAAGGGTGCTCCAGGAAAAATTTAAGTGTCCAAGAGTATGAGAGAGAGAGAATAGAGAGAGCTCCAAGCTAAAGATGAAAAAAATCTGAGAAAAATCTTGCCAACTGATCCTTAGAAGCCTTTTTATTAATGAGGCCTCTATTTTATTCATTTTCCATTATTTTTCCTTCATTTTCCTCCTCAAATGAAACCTATGACATTTCAACTTCCTTTCTCCTAATTTCCATTATTTTCATAAATGAAATGAGAATTAATCCCTCATGCCTTTCCAAAAACTTTATCATTGCCTTTGCCAATTTCCTTTAGCCATAATAAACCAAATGAACACCCGCTAGGATGATTTTCCCAACATTCAGCTTGGAATATGTATCTCGTGACCATGGTATTATATATTATTTACATATATTTTTAACCAGGGTTGTTACGTAACCCTCCCCCTTAGGGGAACACCGTCCTCTGTGTTCAATGACACCTACAAACAATAAGGCTATTGAAAGAAAACGCACTGCCCATGGATCTTTATAACATAGCTTGTTACAATATTTATAATGACATCACACTGAAAAAATGACAATCATACCGTTTACTGGAGCTTTATAACACACATCATTATGGTAGTAACACTCACATATAGTTATGCACATTTTATTCAACCATCAAGTAACCATACTATCTAGGGAGCTTTATAAATCCAACTCGATACAATATTTACAATAATATGCACATCTACACATTTTCTCAACCAAAAAATAAAAGGATATGATGTATGTATTTGCAACAAGGGAATCCAGAGGCTCACACCTTCAGCCTCAAAGTAATACTAGGATCCACCTCCTTCCTAGAAAATCCATAATCCACTTACAATGTCAAAGCTTCATCCAATGTCCAACACTACAATCCTATGCTACTTGTCCTCTTAATGAACACTTACCGACTCATTGTTATAGGGCACACTGCAAATGTGCTTATATGATTCCATCTAACAATGCTAATGACCAAAATAAATCCATCCTTGACCTTCCCTTATATGCTACACAATCCCTCAGGAAATTCGATCACCACCTTCCATGCAGTCACACACCTTCGAAGTTTTTCTTGCATCCTCTTCTCCGTTATACAATCCCTCGGACGACCCTCCCTTGACAAGGTTTCCTCATATCAGAATTCCAAAAATGAAGGGATATCCTTGCCTCAAAAGCATCATACCAGTCATAGCATGCTCATGGAAATCAGTGGAAACTATTGGGTACCAGTGTCCCACAAAGGCCTTGCTCTCGAGGCGCTTTACCAGCATATTTCTGCTTGTTCCAATTCCTTTTTTCGTTGCTTCTAATTCTTGTAGTTAGTTTCAATCACCCAACTAGGAATTTTCATGCTCTCCTTTACCAAGCAAAAAAATTCCATTAGATTCAAAAATGAATTGAAATAATTTCACATCATACCTCATTAGTAGCTCATCAATAAGCTACACTTCCAATTATGTTCACTTCCTATCACAACAAGTCAACTAGATGTTTGATCAAATAATCATGAATAAACATATCACGTTTATTTAGCTCAAAACTCAACCATCATATATCAAAATCATAGATCACATGTAACCATCAAAAACCAAAATCATAGATCACATGCATAATTAAAACTAAAATAAAATATTGATACTTATCATTTAATCAATCCTTACTTATGCCTTTGTTATTTTTGTACACACACCGGATTGGTTTCCACACCTGGAAAGCACCCAATGTCTTTGCTTCTCTTCAATCACGTACATATACACACAATTTACATCAAAACACATACATCCACACATGGCGTACAACACCACATTATACATACACCCACACCGGACACACAACACAACACATACACCTACATCGATGTACAAAACAACACATACACCTACAATCCGGTGTACAAAACAATACATATACGTACACATAGTACAACACAATGAATACACATGTCATGATACCACAAATACACAATTCACATACATAGTGCCTCATTCGTGCAATAAAACATGTACGACATGCACATAATACCACATGTATACCAGTACCATATGCACAACATGTAAACAATACCACCTGTACACATCACCACCTGCACAACGTGTGCACAACATCACATGTAGACGACACCACCTGCACCACAATTTGCACACAACATGACATGTACATCACACCACCTATACAATGTGTACACAATACCACAGGTACACAACACCACATGCATGCCATGTACACGACACCACATGTACACACCACCAGATGAAAGACATGTACACAACACCACCTGCAGACAACACCACATGCACACAACACCACATGTACAATCATGAAAACAAACCCATATGTACATAGCACCATATGTACAACATGCACACAACACCATATGTATATAGCACTGCATATACAACATGTACATAACACCATATGTACAAAACACCGCATATCCAACATGCACACAACACCACATATCCAACATGCACACAACACCATATGTACATATCACTGCATATCCAACATGCACACAACATGATATATACACAACACCACATATCCAACATGTACATAACACCATCTATACCCAACATTGCATATGCAATTTACGCATAATTCCATATATACAACAAACATACAACATCATATGTACACAATACTACATATGTTACATGTACACATCACCATAGGTACAATCACTGAATATACAACATGTGCAAAATATACAAAATAGTAGTATTGCACATCCATAGATAACACAATGATTCCACAAATAAACCTTGCTTCTAGTGTCTTTCCATTGTCCATGCTTATCCTAGCATGTCGCAGATCACACTACTTTCACTTCACTAATATACCCCTCAGCATTACCTGTCCATAACATAAACATAGGCATAGTACAAGAATATAATATCAATTCATATACACATGATATTGACCTCATAGATTTTTCAGTGTTACTCTTCACACTTGATTCCTCATAATACCAAGAACATCTTCATGCCATTCACTTTCATAAGCAATCATTCCTCCACAAGAATGATCCCTGACAACCCCGTTAGACGACAACATACATAACTACATATATACATCGAAACATCAACATAAAAAAATCATGAGCACCGAAAACACTGTCAGACAAAAAAATACATACATACATATATACATATATAGAAATCATCATAATCATGATCACAACATAATTACCAAATAACATAAGGTCAAGGTTAAGAGAACTTCCTTTATCTGTGCACACTGTTGTATCTTAAGAGACAATTCCTTGGTTGTGGAAAGGAATTAGTGCTTAAGACATTTTTTTTAAAATGTGTCACAGAAGTAATTATATCACGTGGTCTTCGTTCAATCCCTTTGGAAACTAATTCTTTAAAACCCTTAATAATATAGTATAATGAAAGAATCTAAACTGCCATTAACTGCTGATATCTGAATGGAAAATAAGAACTGTAGAAGAAACTCAAAATGATATGCTGTAACAAAGAATATATCACTTTAAATTTTAGAATGAATTTATGGAGAGAGAGGAAAATAAAAATAATATGTAGTAAACACAAAATCTATTACTTTTAAGTTACAGAGATAATTTGTGAAGGGAGAGCAGTTGGAGTGAAGGAGTGCAAATTAAGGTTATTTAACTCTTACTCACAGATGTAATTAAGAGACTGAAAAACACTTTACTTCACTTCATTCTAGGAAGAAGGAACACTAAATGGCACAGGAAAAACGAATCATCATCAATAGTTGCATGAAACTTGATGCTTCTTTCATTAATTCCTTAGAAAAGTAAGTACCAAAGTTTTAGTCTTTCAGAGGTCCAAAACTCGGAACCCTTTTCTTTCTTTCTGTCTTGATTAAATAAATCAAAAATAGTTCGTAACTACTATAACTTCTTGAAACTACTTCGACTACCTAAACTATTAAAACTACTTATTACATTGCAATTTAGGACATCACTATAGCTTCGATCTTAACAAACAAAGAGAACAAATTAAAACTTGAAATATTATTCTTTTTGCTGAATCTGATTTGTTGCTAATGTGTCTCCCTGAAGTGTTGATGTGTCTCCCCGACAGATTAGATATCCTTGGCCTGCGTTTCTTCCAGAGTTCAAAATTTGTCTTTTTTTCTTGTTGTCATGTCTTTTCTGTTTCTGATGTGGTATTCGAACAGTTCTAAAATAACGCATCCTTGCCCAACTTGACCCAGCTGTTGCGTTTCCAATAGTGCCACCATGTGCTCCCTTTTCCTGACTCTACCTATGTCTCTATGTTTCAAACAATGTTATCATATCTCCTTCTGCCCAACTCTACCTCTTCTGTTCGTCCCTGCAATGTTTTGTCTTGTCTTCTCCTTTTCTCTGCATTGGGTCACTTACCCGACTCCACTGCCCGCATTCACATTTCTTCATAAAAAAACACAACTACACATAATCCTGGACTTTAAATAAATTCAAACTTTCCTTTGAAAAATATCGTGTCTATCCCTTTATCGCATTTCACATTTTGGAATTTATAACATATTCCTTAGCACCAATCCTCCTGAGCTTGCAATGTGAGATGTGCGATAAAGGTAGGGATGATGTGGCAAGTGGAGGTGGGGCTGATCAAAAATCACAATCGGCGGTATGAGACCTTGTTGCACTTTGCATTTCGACCTTTATAACATATTCCTTAGCGCCATTCCTCCTGAGCTTGCGATGTGCAATGTGCGATAAAGATAGGGATGACGTGGCAAGCGGAGGTGGGGCCAATCGCAAATCACAATCGGCAATATGAAACCTTGTCGCACTTCACATTTCGGAATTTATAACATATTACTTAGCCCCATTCCTCTTTGAGATTGTGATGTGCGATGTGCGATTGGAATATATTAGATCATAGTTTTGAGTTGCATTGCATCTGGCCCTTGTCGCACTTCACATTTCGGCATTCATAACTTATTCCTTAGCGCAATTCCTCCTAAGCTTGCGATGTGAAATGTGTGATAAAGGTAGGGATTACATGGCAAGTGGAGGTGGGGACACCCGACTCCACCTGGCATGTAATGTTTTGAACGCATCCATTGGCCCGACTCTTGAACTGTTCTGCACGCGAATAAGCACGACTCGACCCGCCTTCACATCGCCGCACATAATGTTAATACACCAACATATAAATCACAAATTCTTTTTCGGTATACAATTTTTTTTACATTTTCTAACATATATTATTTTTTGGTGTTTTGAGAAATATTTCAAAAGTAAATGAAAATGAGCCACAACATCTGGCTCCACCCGGGGATAGTTCTTTTTTCCATGAAAGCGCTAAGAATCGAAGATTAGTGCCTTATCCATTGGGCATGGAGTCAAATATTGCTTGGTGATATATGGAAAATGAGAAATACTGTATTTATAATGGTGGAATGCTGAATATTAATTCTCAAAATAATGATTCAAATACTTCCCATTCACAAGCAGCTGCAGAGATTCTCCATATAAATCTTCTAGGATGAAAGTATTGTTTGATCTGGCTTCAGAAATTCTGTACGGACCATACCATAGAGGGTCAAGCTTACCGTGCTTTCCTGTATCCTCCCTCCTAGTGTCCCATCTCAGTATTGAATCTCCTGCATGAAAGAGGATTCCTTTCGCCTTCCTATCAAAAATAGACTTCATTTTTCCATGATAAGTCATCAAATTATCTCTAACTTTGTCTCTGTTTTCATTTAACTCAATCACCTTATTCATTCCTCTTACCAGAGCATTAGGTTCTTCCTGAGATTCTTGAAGGAAAGAAATCATTAGTTTGACCAACTGACTAGGAAACAATTCCTGAGTTCCATATACCAACTCAAAAGGTGATTTTCCAGTGGACCTCCTAGTAGTTACTCAAATTTCCCAAAGAGAAAATTTTAATTTGAGTCCCAGTATTTTTGATTTTCAGTGATTGTTTTCTTCAAAATCTTGACCAATGTCTTGTTTGAAGACTTTTCCAATCCATTCCCTTGTGGATGGTAGGTTGTGGAATGTGAAAAAATTACCTTATATGTTTGGCAGAAATTAATGAATCAAGAAGAATTAAATACCTGATCATTATTAGTTACAATATTGATTGGACAACCAAACCTTCTAATTATGTTCTCGTCCAAAAACTTCATCACCACTTGGTCATTTTGTTTCTTAGTGGGGATTTCTTCAACCCACTTTGTGAAGTAATCAGTAGCAGTTAGAATCCATTTGAACTACCCACTTGATGGTGGATTGATATCTCTAATAAAATCCAGTCCCCACTCCCTGAAGGGCTCTTCTATGAATACAGTGATAAGAGGTAATGGAGTAAGTCTTTTCTTCTTAGCAAACAACTGACATTTCTGACAAATTCTAACCAATATATATACATCTGCAAATAGGGTGGGCCAATAGAAACCTGAATTGAGGATTTTATGGGCTGTGACCTTCCAACTGTAATGTCCTCCACATAGAATTTCATGATATTCCTTGATAACCTCAATGGATTCACCTTTAGTTAAACACAACAACAAAATAGCAGGAGGAGATTTCCAGTACAACGTTGCTTCTACTATGAAATATGGTTGAGATTTAATCTTGAGAGCTCTATATTTGGTTCTATTCAGTGAAGATGGAAAAGAAAAGAAACAAAGGTAATGAAAAACATATGTATACCAATCTGAACACAAAAATTTGTATTGAATACATGTTTTGGGATTATTCTTACCTTCTTCATTGTCAGCTCCATGCACTAGTGCCAAGAGGTTAATTCCCAATGTTTGAAAATTTGTTTCTATTAGCAACTTTGCTAAACCCTGTCCTTTGATTAACTTGGTGGATTTAATGTCCAAATCATACTCCTAGATTTTATCTATCCATTTCCCTCTTTTTCCTTCAACATCACTTTGAACCAACACATCCTTGACAACATACTTAGGTACATAAGCGGTTATTTGGGATTGTAACACATAAGTTCTGAAGGCTTTGAGTGTTTTAACCAATCGTAGACTTGTTTCTCCAAAATGTTATATTTGAGCTCAACATATCTAAGAAATTTGCTTAAGAATGCCACTGGCTGCTCCTTACTATCCTTATTTTTCTGCAATAACACAACAATAGTAGTAGTGGGGGAAGCAAATGAAAATATTTGAAATACCTTTTGATAATAAGGACTTATTAGAACAGGAGCTTCCTAGAGTGCTTCTTTTATTTTGGAAAATGCTTCTCTTGCTTCTTTGTCCCATCTCACTTCTGCCTTTTTCTTCAACATGTCAGTTATATTTCTCACAATCTCAGCATAGTTTGGTACAAATATTCTTAGAAAGTTTATTTTTTCCAGAAATATCTGAATATATTTATTGATTCTGGGTAAAGGAATTGTTTGAATTGCTTCCACCCTTGCTGGATCAATCTTCACTCCTTGTTTTGAAACTATGTGGCCCAATAATTTACCTTTTTTAAGGCAAACAGAGATTTCTTGGGGTTTAGTGACATACCAAACTTCCTACATTTTTCAACTTTTTTTTGCAGATGTTCCAGGTTTTCATCATCTGACCCTGAGAAAACCATTACATCATCCAGATATATAACCACATACTTGTCACCTACAAATGCCATGTCCATGGCCCTCTGAAAAGTCATACCTGCATTCATAAGACCGAATGGAACTATTGCATACATAAAAGTACCCCGGGGGGTTATGAAAGTTGTCTTTTTCTGATCTTCCTTATCCACTGCCACCTGATTATACCCAAATAATCCATCAATCATGGACATATTGTAAGCTCCTGTCACTTTTTGTAAGACATAATCCAACTTAGGTAAAGGATAATTATCCTTTATAGATGCTCTATTCAAATTCTTGAAGTCTACACACAATCTTATCTCTCCATTTTTCTTCCTCACAGGAACCAGATTAGAAACCCAATCCGAATATCTGAGAGGGACTATGATTTTTGCTTGCATCAATTTATTCACTTCCTTTTCAATTGGAGCTAACATTAATGGATTAATCTGTCTGAGCGTTTTTCTGTGTGGTTTGATTCCTTCTTTCAATGTGATCAAATGTTATATTATGATTTTATCATATGTTTTCAAGTATTCATATGACCAATCAAACACATCCATATACTTCTTAAAAATATCAATGTATCTTTCTTTATAATTTTTGGGAACACCCTTGAATAATTTCACCATTTTTGGCTCTTGCTGAGTTCCCAAATTACAATCTTCCATATCTTCCTCTTGATGTATTTTCTTTGAATTAACAACAACATCATTAGAATCAAATAGTATTTCAAGGGGAACTAGTCCTTTCGGGAGGATATTTTCTTTCAATTGGATAATCTTCTCCTCACCTATTAACTACTTAAGGTTTCTTATCTCTCCTTTCTGCTCTATTCATTCTTCTTCTTGATCTATCTCAGCATCTTCAAAGTTTCCAATCATTGTCAAGAAATTATTTATTTGCTCATCATCTTGAAACACCTGCCAATGTTTCACATTGTCAGTAATAGAGGGTCTATGTCTAATTTCAATATCATACCTTAACCTTGGATTCATTGGAGGCTCAAAGGTACTAGCTGCAACTGCTAACGAATCTTCCAACCTATTCCCCTCCCTCGAACTGAAATGAAGATTGAAGGCTTCAAAATAGTTCTCTATTAGATCCCAAACTTCATTTCTGTATGATCCTAATATCAAATGCTTGGTCTGAAAATTATTTTTAATCTGTCTTATTATTAATTCAGAGTCACCGAAAATTGAAATACACTGAACTCCCATTTGTTTAGCAACTTGAAGGCTTAAGATTAAGGCCTCCTACTCAACCACGTTTTTTGTTGAATCAAACTCTAACTTAAAAGAAAAAGGCATGAGGTTACCTTCTGGCGATATCAGCAAGAATACAGCTCTTGTGCCTTCCTTGGAGTAGGCACCATCAAAATAACATTTCCAAATGTTTTTTGAGTGCAACTAATTATTTAAAACTGCTGAAGGGAGCTGATTCCCTGTGTCTTCAGCAAATTATGCATCTTCATGCAGCATGAAACATGAAATATATTTTTTCTCTCAACTATAAATAGGGGAATTTCCTGCATCTTTCTTGGTAGTGGTCTTCACGAACCTTGTTTCCCTATACAATCTCCTTTCTTCCGCATTGAAAACATGAATGATAGCATAAGTGAAATCCAATTTTAGAACACCTCCCAACTTTGCTCCCCAAGACCTTGAAAGGAGCATTTCAAACCTGGTTGGAATGTCAGCAACCACTACATCCATGACTATACTCTTGTTTGTAATTTGTGCTAAATAAACTGCTACATATTTAATTAAATAGGGAAAATTTTAAGGATGGAAATTTATCTTAAAGTTTAGAAACCTTGGCGAATCCCACTAGTCCATAATATGCAATCTATAAAATGTTTGGAGATATTTTTGTAAAAATATTGAAATATCTAATAATTTTATATAGTCTCTATATACTTTTTTGGAGATTTTTAAGGTAAAATAATTTAATACTATAAAATTTGGGTGAATCAGTTTTAGAAAAAAATGGAAATTAACGAATCTTTTTTTTGGAAAAAGTATAGAAAATTAGCCCATCTGCGAATATTAGCCCTTAAAATTTTCCCTGTAATTAACGCAACACATTTCACCCTTTTGGAATCAAATGAATACAAATCCCTGTAAGGTTTGGTAATCTGCAAGTTTAGTTCCTTCATAAAAGACAATGGCATGAGATTATGGGATGCTCCGGAGTCCAGCATACAACTATGGACAGTAAAATCATGACGCAACAGAGAAATATAGAATGGTGGAACAGAAGGATCTTCTTCTTCTACATGAGGACCAAATGTGACCACTGGCTTCTCTTCTTGTAAGTTCATAGTGTCACTTATATCTTCAATTTGTGTGATATTAATAAATTCTGAAATTTATTTCTTATATATTGGTATTTTAGCTAATTCTAGAAGAGGTACTTGAATTTTTACCTTCTCCAACTCTTTTGTCAAATTGAAAGCATGAGTTTGTTTAACATTCTTTTCAAGTTCTTCTTCACTCTTTCTAGAATTTTCCGCTTGTTCAGGTACAGGAACAACTCTCTCCAAAATATTAGTATGAACTGATTTGCTTTGGGAAGGTTCACCTTGCTACATATTTGTTCTATTGATTGAATTTACAGGTTTCTCCCCATTACTAACTTGTTTTACAGGGTCCTTTTGTTGTGGAGTCTCCAATGGAGGAGGAATATAATCTTGTTGTCCGAGGTCATTATCTTGAACTCTAGATCTCTTCTAGACCTTAAATCATACTTTTTATGTAACTAAGCTTGCATGAAATATGTGAATTACCTACATTATTCATCCATTTCATCTTGATCAAAAGATACTTCAGCTTCAACATATTATCCCTCAAAATATTCCTCTTCATCCTCTTCTATTGTGTACATAGCAAATATTTTATCTTCAGCTTCCTTTTCGTCATCTTCTGCTGACTCTCCGAGTGCTGCTTCTATATAAAATGGTGCTTGAACATGGTATTGATCTTTTCTTTCCCTCTAAAAAATTTGCAGGGGTTGTCTTCTGAATTGAGGGTTAAATCCTCCTCGGTTTTGTTGTATTTGTCTTTGGCAGTTTTTACTTTCCAATTCCATATTAACTAGCTTATTAGACAAATTTATTATCACCTTTGCATATCTTCATTTCTTTGATCTAGTGATGATTCTTCTTTTGCTTTCCCCTTCTCTTAGACTAGCTATTTCCCTTTCACTTTCTTAGCTACAGTCATATTAGCTTCAATTTCTAAAGCATCTGTCTGTATATGCTCTAGAGTAGGGGATCTCCTTTCTCTAAGTGTGAAACTAAAATCGTCTTCGAAAGCGCCAGCAAAACCACCTTTGCTCCAAAAGGAGGGGGCCTCATTTCTACAGGAAAATTGTTATACAATTTATTGAATATTTTGATGAAACCTGATATATTCTCATCTGGTTTTCTTTTGATTGCATTGAATTCTGTTAGTGAATATCCATGATCCCTTTTTTCACCCCATCTCTAAGTGAATTGATTTTCTAGTTCTTCCCATGTATTAATATAATTACTTGGCAATCCCTTAAACCACTTTCTAGCCTCTCCATCCAAAGAATGAACAAAAATCCTCATTACAACATCAAGATGTTCTACATTCAGATTTTCAGCAAAATTACAAAACACATGCAAGTGTTTTCTGCAGTTATTTCATATTCTCTAGTAAAATGTGGGAGTAATTTAATATACTCTTGAGGCATTGCATTCATTGGTTGTGGAAGGTTAAGTGGAGCATATCTGCTCAACAAAAAGGTTGATGTTGCCATGTTTTCACCTTGATTGACTGTTCCTTGGTTAGATGCAGTCGACGAATTTGCTGCGAAAATGAATGAAGGTGGAGGTAAAACTGATATGGGAGTGGGTTGATGGACAATGGCAAATGGACCAGCAATTTAATTTTGTTGAGCTTGAGTAAAAGTAAAAGAAACAACCTCAAAGGAGTGTTCTTCCAACTTAGGTTCTTGAAAATAATTTGGTGTGAAAAGTGAATCTTGTTCCAAGAAAGGAAGTACTTTAGAGATATCTTCAAACAAAGGATTACTAGAACTACTTCCAGGAGCATAGAGTGTAGGACTAGGTGTTGAGGGTTTTTTGGCTTTCCGAACCCTTTTAGAAACTAATATTTCAGGGTCTGATAAAGAAGGGACCTTCTACTGTGAGGTATCCGACCTCATGTGAGGCCTTTTGTGAGCCAAAATTCTGAGAATAACAAACACAACCAAATATTTCCTCCTCACTAAAAAACCAGAGGAAATAATGTGAAAAACCTAGGGAAAATAAACTTTGTCTCTTTGTCCCCGACAACGACGCCAAAAAATGTTGTATCTTAAGAGAAAATTCCTTGGTTGTGGAAAGGAATCAATGCTTAAGACATTTTTAAAAAAATGTGTCACAGAAGTAATTATATCAGGTGGTCTTCATTCAATCCCTTTGGAAAATAATTATTTAAAACCCTTAATAATCTGGTATAATGAAAGATTCTACAATGTCATTAACTGCTGATATCTGAATGGAAAATAAAAACTGTAGAAGAAACTCAAAATGATATGCTGTAACACAGAATATATCTCTTTAAATTTAAGAATGAATTTATGGAGAGAGAGGAAACTCAAAATAATATTTTGTAAACACAAAATCTATTACTTTTAAGTTCCAAAGATAATTTGTGAAGGGAGAGGAGTTTGAGTGAAGGGGCGCAAATTGAGGTTATTTAACTCTTACTCACAGATGTAATTAAGAGACTGGAAACTACTTTACTTCACTTCATTCCAGGAAGAAGGAACACTAAATGGCATAGGAAAAACGAATCACCATAACCAGTTATAGGAAAATTGATGCTTATTTCATTAATTCCTCAGAAAAGTAAGTACCAAAGTTTTAGTCTTCCAGAGGTCCAAAACTCGAAACCCTTTTCTTTCTTTCTATCTTTCTTAAATACACCAAAAATATTTCGTAACTGTTAGAACTTCTTGAAACTACTTCGACTACTTAAACTGTTAAAAATACTTATTACATTGCAATTGAGGACAACATTATAGCTTCAATCTTAACAAACAAAGAAAACAAATTAAAACTTGAAATAATTTTTTTTTTTGTTGAATCTGATTTGTTGTTGATGTGTCTCCCTGAAGTGATGATGTGTATCCCTGATAGATCAGACATCCTTGCCCTGCATTTCTTCTAGAGTTCAATATTTGTATTTTTTTCTTTCTTTCATGTATTTCCTGTTTTTGATGTGGTATTTAAATAGTTCTGCAATAACGCATCCTTGCACAACTTGACTTAGCTGTTGCATTTCCAATAGTGCCACCAAGTGCTCCCTTTGCCTGACTCTGCCGATGCCTCTACGTTTCAAACAATGTTATAATTTCTCTTTCTGTTCGAATGTTCCTCTTCTTCTCATGCCTGCAACGTTTCATCTTCTCTTATCCTTTGCTCGGCGTTGGGTCACTTACTCGAGTCCACTGCTGATCAGGTGATCATGTCCTAAGTTAAAAAAAAATGCTCAAAATTGGAACTACTCAAAATTGGTTGAAAGTAGAATTAATAGATAGGCCTTGTCGATATGATCCTGGTGCCGTGAATGGCACTTGAATACAACACTGTATGTGAAAGTTATTAAAGTTTGAAAATTTCAAATTCCTTCAAAAATCAGTTTGAATAGGGTTGAATTTTGAATTTGGAAAATATTAAAAAAAATAATATTCTAGGAATATTCCTTAGAATATTCCACAAAATATTCCCTGAGGACCAATCAGTGGCCGACAAGTGTCAAGTTCAGATTTCACAATGGTTTGAATTTTTTGTTTTCATGGCCAATTAAAGGGCACCACGTGGCCTTCCTAGAGGTCACCACGTGGCCCCAGGCCATGTTAAATTTTTCAGTGGTAAAATTATTTGGCATGTATAGGTTTCGACCATGGGTTAGGTGGTTGCCAGCCCACAGGCCCGATCGACTTGCCTCGCAATGGTTCTTAACAACCATAGTTCTTTCTGCATATTTAAAGTTTCATGAAGGTTTGGTTGGCGGAAAAAAGGGGGCCAACCCCTAAGGGCCAGCCCCCTATACACAGGATCACTGGCCAAAACCTTGGCTTAGACCTCTGGTAGTTGCAGATTAATGTGGTGTTCACATGTTAAGCGGCAGGAATATGTTAGCAGTTTATGTCCACGGTTTATGAAATCGTTGGTTCGACGGTTAACTTGGCGGGTTGGGTGGTGGTCCATGTGACCCCGCCCACCTAACACTTATTGCTAGAAAAAACAACCCATTTCTGGAGCGGAGCCCCCATTTCCGGTGGGAATGCTATTTTGGTGGAGTTAACTCGAGTTAATCCAAATTTGGTGGAGTTTTTTTAGGCCAGATTGGGCAAATACAGTTTTGGTCATAACTTCTCCATTACTGAACCTTTTTGGACGAATTTGTTTTTTATTTTAGGTATTCTCAGCATTATAGAGCTATTGGAACAGGTTTCAGAGCCAACAGAGGTGTCTTTCAACCATTTTTACTTCAGAGAATCTTGGAGATCCATTAGGGCCTTGAGGGATATGGAGTTGCATTGGACTACACTTCACTGTTTTAGGTGAAATAAGAGTCATTCTTAGCTTCTTTCTGCATTTTGAATTCATTTTCACAGCTATTTTGGTCTGTTTAGGCCTTCTTCTCACTGTATTACCAATTTGAGCATCATAATATATCAAGGACATGCCCATTGGGAGCCTTGGCCCCGACAGATGTAGCCCAGGAGGGGTGAAATGCCTCATCATGTTGCTGTGTGTTTATGGTGAAGTTATTTTGCCATGTTATTTAGATTAAAGTTGTTAAATAGTAAATTTAAACAACTCTCCCTCACACCAAATTTCATAAAAAGTTATAAAAAACACTTTGTTTCACTTGCAAGACTATTCAAACACTTTTCACACTTAATTTAATGGAAATGGATACTTTGAACAACAAAACAAATACTTTCATTTTCAGATCAGTTGGTATCGAAGCTCAGGATTAGAGCCTTAAAAGCTAGAGTTTTTACTCATCATTTGTTTTGTGCAAAAATAAAGTTATTTGTTTGCAAGTTTTCATGGTTACTAGGCTTAAACTTAAGAGAGGTGAAGGAAACTTGGTTAGTGCACAAAATAATCCACAACCAAGAAGCGTCAGAGAACCACCTCCAAGAGCCATAGAAGCAGCTTCAAGCATGTCTTCAAGAGAGGGAGAAGCTCCTGAAGAGATGGATCCCAAGGAAGAAGAACGGGTATTCCTGAAAGCTTTCTTGGATATAACTGAGATGGTGATGATCCTCTACCAAGAAAGAAATGATAGGATTGTTGGAGAGGGGTCTAAAAACCAGAAAGAAGGAGAGGGTTCCTTAGGAGGAAAGAAGAGTAATGACAAGTCAAATAAAGGACATGGAGGAAATGGTGATCCACCATCCCCATCTTCATCATATTCCTCTACATCGTCTTCCTCGACTTCGGTAAATTAGTCTCATAAGTCTAAAACCACTGGTAAAAGTCCATTTTTAATGCTTGATGTCAAATTTGAATTGCCTATGTTTAACGGTGAAGTCAATGCATAGAAACTTGACAATTGGATCAGACAATTGGAAGTTTATTTAAGGATTCAAAACCTTCATGACGACGACAACAAGATACAGTTAGCCTCGCTGAGAATGGATGGAGTAGCATTGGTATGGTGGGAAGCCAAGACCAAGGATGAAATTAAGAAACATGGTAAGATTACTTTATCATGGGTTGAATTTATTACTGCAATTGTTGGCGAGGTAAATCCCCTCTGCGGATAGAGGTGATCCCTACTAGCCCAGATCGGGTCTAGCAACAATCAGACACATAGTGACGTAGGTCTCTATTTACAAGAACGACAAAACATAATGATTTTCCTACCTTAGGTCCTATGCAATGGTCGTCGAAGAAAGGATGATGCTTCCCATCCTTCGCTTTGGCAGATCACGATCCTTCAATTTAACACGTTCGAACACCTGCACACATGCGAAGAAACACAACAATACACAACATAGAATATAAATCTTGTAACCATACATCAGTCAGAGAGGATGTAATTCATTGCATCAAAACAAAGACACATGAATGAAACCATAATCAGAGTCTCTTATCATTAATAAAAATAAAGGAAAGATACAACCGAAAGCTCTGACGCCGGATCTTCCTTCAGCAGGGTTGACAGCGGAGCATGTCTCAATGAAGCTTGTCAGGAATAGGACAAAGCTCTCTCTCTTCGGCTTGGCTCTCAAAGGCTGTCTGGTGATAGTCTCCTTGCTATAAATTCAGCTCTTGCTCTCATGCTATTAGGACTATTAAGACTATCAAGACTAGCTTGCTAAGGGAAAATGGAAAGCTTATATAGATGGTGGAAGGGGAGTTAGAATCCCTACAATTTTGGGATTGGCCCTATCCTCAAGGAAGCTTCCATGATAGGTGGAAAACCACCTCCCATACATGGAGATCTGGAGCCAAACCTCCCAACTCATTTTAGAGACTCGTTCAGGAGTTTGTTGGAATCAAACTTCCGCCATTTATTTTAAAAAAAAAATCCTTATTAAGCTTGGTGCGAGAAATACACTGGGATAGAGCGCCAGTTGGCACGCCCTCTTTGGTGGATTTTCCCCATTGGCGCAAGGGCTGAACTAGCTAGTTGCACCAAGGACAAAAGAGCAATTTTTAGGGTTTTTCCAAGGAAACTTGCTTCAAAGGAATTATTGTCCTTGTAAAGGGGGATACCATGAAAGTGGTTTCAGGTTATGTCACTGCTCACAGGTCATGAAAGAGGCTCTCCAATGTGCGGGACGGGGATTGTAGGGACGGTGAAAAATTACTGTGTAACATCAATCAAGAAGAAATTTTATCCATTAGCTCATTTACAAAAGGCTATAATGAATTGGCAAAACTTTAGAAAGCTTAAGGGACAAAATGTGCAAGACTATACCCAAGAATTTAGGAGAAGAGCACTCTTTTTAGGGGTAGATTTTAAAAGTCAAGACACTTTGCTGAAATATATAGGTGGGTTGCACAGTTACCTTAAACATACTATCCTTATGTTCAATCCTACTAGTCTAGATGAATTTTGTGTACAAGCTACGCATTTAGAGGCTAGAGGGAAAAACAATTTTGATGAGGATAGAAACAAGCCTTTCAAAGGGAAGAAAAAAGATAAAACCTTTAAGGGAAAAGGAAAAAATAATGCATCTATCAAACAATAGGGGGAAAAATTTATATGTAAACATTGTTCAAGAGAGGGCCATGAAGAGAAAAACCGTTGGAAACTACATCCTGAAAAAAGAACTCAGTTTAACAAAAACAAGGGAAAGAAGAAAACTGCAGCTACTACAACTCACCTCAAGATTTAGGTGATGAAACCAAAATTGCAGCCATGGGTTTGAAAAGTATGAAAGGAAAGGAAACTAAAACGAATCCAAGCACTAGTACTTCAAACTGTCATGTACAAGCTCCTAACGAGGAAGAAAGAATTGAATTGTTCCATGTGAGGGTAGTCTCAAAACATACTAAAATTGACACATTGTTTGACAGTGGGTCACAAGCAAATATCATATCAGAAGACTTGTTCAAACAGCTTAAACTTGAGACCATTCTACATCCAAAGCCTTATCCACTTTGGTGGATATGCAAGGATGCAAACTTACAAGTCTCAAGAAAGTGCATATTGCGATTCGCCACTACTGCACACTTTATTGACATAGTTGAAATTGATGTGGTGCCGCTTGATATATTTGGAATTGTTTTGGGAAGTCCTTACTTATTTGACAGGAAAAATATCTTCCATTTCCATGAAAATAAGTATCATCTCTTTAAATATGGCAAGGAGTTCATTGTCAAAGCACATCGAATTAAGGCAAATATAGCGATGGTAAATGCGGGATAGGTAAAAAGTCTAGTAAATTCTAGTAAGAGATTTGTACTTCTTATGGTTAAGCCCAAGGTTGATATGAATCACGAGTCATTTAAAAATTGTGATTCCAAGATTAAATCATATTTATATGATGTAGTTGATGCACATCATGAGATTTTTCAGGAATCGACAAGTTTACCTCCTAAAAGGGAGATTCAACATGAAATCCATTTATATCAATATTGTCCTCTTCCTAACATCGGCATGTATCGCTTATCTATCATGGATAATTATGAAATAAAGAGGAAAATTAAAGACTTTTTGGACAAAAGATTCATAATACCAAGCATTTCACCATGTGGGTCACCGATAGTGTTGATTCCAAAGAAAGATGGAACTTGGCGCATGTGTGTGGACTTCAGGGCATTGAACAAAATAACAGTAAAGAATCGTTACCCCCTTCCAAGGATAGATGATTTGCTGGATTAGCTGAAAGATGCTAAATATTACACTAAGTTAGACTTACGTAGTGGTTATCATCAAGTTAGAATTGCAGAAAGTGACATTTGGAAGACAACATTTAAAACCAAACAGGGACACTTTTAGTGGCTTGTTATGTCATTTGGTTTATGCAATGCATCTGCAACTTTCATGTGGGTAATAGATGATGTATTACATCCTTTTCTTGATGATTTCTTTATTTTATACTTAGATGAAATCTTAATTTTCAGCAAGACTAGAGAAGAGCATGTCATGCATGTTAAGAAAGTACTTGATGTTTTGAAGAAAAATCAGTTATTTCTTAAAATGTCAAAGTGTGAATTTGGAAAGACTTCTTTGGTTTATTTGGGACACATAGTAGGAGGAGGTGCTTTGAGAATTGATCCTTCAAAATTAGAAGCCATTGTGAATTGGCCTACTCCCAAATCCATTACAGAGGTAAGAATTTTTTTGGGTGCAACTCAGTATTGGAGGAAGTTT
The DNA here is from genome assembly GCA_034641835.2 of Pinus albicaulis. NCBI lineage: Eukaryota > Viridiplantae > Streptophyta > Pinopsida > Pinales > Pinaceae > Pinus > Pinus albicaulis. The sequence continues at coordinate 1,404,221,120 of CM076584.1, forward strand.
ATTTCTAACTTCTCTGCCATAACAGCTCCTATGCATGCAGTGACTACTGTGAAGCATGATTTCCAATGGGGAGGCAAGCAGAATAAAGCTTTTGAGTCTTTGAAAGAGAAGATAAGTTCAGCTCCAGTCCTTGCATTACCGGACTTGAGACAACCATTCGAGATTCAGAAAGATGATAGTGATTACGCCATGGGTGCAGTTCTCTTACAACATGGTAAGCATGTTGCATTTCATTTTGAGACATTTAATGGTGCTGTTGTGAATTATCCTACATATGATAAAGAGTTTTATGCATTGGTACAAAGTTTCAAAAAATGGAAACACTATTTGATGGGCAAAGAAACAATATCTCATACTGACCATCAGCCTTTACAGTACTTGCAATCGCAAAGTAAATTGTAGCAAGCATGACACTTCGGATGGATGGGCTTCCTACAACAATTTCACTTGGTAATAAGGTACAAGAAAGGTATTTAGAATAAGGTTTCTGATATGTTTTCAAGGCCTATTATTAGTGCTAGTACTTTAATTAAGAATGATTCTATTGTACATGAGAGCTACATAGAATAATATGCATCAGATGTTGATTTTAAGGATGTGTATGCTAACTTGAGTGAAGGGAATCATGTTGAGGAGAATGATTATCATTTGCATAATAATTTTCTGTTTCATATGGGCAAGTTATGTATACCACATGGGGAGAGACTAAGCATCATGAGAGAAGCTCATTCTTCTCTTATAGCTAGACATTTCGGGGTAAGCAAAATGGTGGCACATTTATAAAGGTATTGTTATTGGCCTCACATGGTAGATAGTGTTTCACATTTCATTAGAGGTTTTTCATTATGTGCTACAAGCAAGCCTAGCAATAGGAAGTTTGGTTTATATACGCCATTGACGGTACCTTCTAGACCATGGGAAAGTGTTTCTATGGATTTTGTTGGAGGGCTACCATTATCTAGAAAGTAGCATGATTATATTTATGTAGTAGTTGATTGTTTCAACAAGATGTGTATTCTTATGCCATGTAAGAAATCTATAACTGCTGAACAAACTATTGATTTATATTCTCAACATGTATGGGTTCATTATGGCTTGCCTACTTCTATTGTTAGAGATAGGGATTCCAGATTTGTTGGGAATTTTTGGTCCAATTTATGGAAGATGATGGACACCAAGTTGAAGAAGAGTACTGCTTTCCATACACAAATAGATGGCCAAACAGAGGTAGTGAACAGAACCATTGTACATCTTTTGAGAGGTTATTGCAGCAAGCATCCCAAGCTTACTGAGTAGAACCATTGTACATCTTTTGGGATGAGCACTTGCATTACATTCAACATGCTTACAACCGAGCCAAACACTCTTCTACTAATAATTCACCTTTTGAAGCTTGTTTTGGGTATTTTCCTAAGTCACCTTTAGATTTCATTCATGAGAAGGATGTGGCCATTGATGGGCATAGTGACATTGACTAATATTGCATGTTCATTGAGAGAATTCAGCTCATACATCAACAGGTTCAAGAATAGCTTGAAAAAAGTCAAGGCAAGTACAAGGTGTAGAAATTATATAGCTTATGTGTTATATGTCCAAGATTCTCTTGATCTCACACTATTTTAACTTCATGCAAAATAAATAATCTATTCCACCATTGATCATTTGCGGAAATCAAATCAAGATTGCAATGCACACATGAAACAATAAAAATTCACACACATTAACGCAGTTGTTTAACAGGAAAGCCTGAAGCTGAAAACCCCAACTATCTATATATAATATATTTCATAGAGATCATGTAACAATCCTCAGAAAAAGCTGATCATATCAAGCTCTCAGTACAATAAAATCACTACACACTAAGTAGGCCCAATATTGCAAATCCATGCACCGATCTTTGCCACCTGCTAGCCTACCTATACTGCGCAATCCCTGCTGAAGAATGGCTCTGAATGAGTTCGAATTAATCCAGCCTTTCTCACACAATCCTCATTGGCATCTCCACTGAGTATTGGATGCAATCAATGCATCACTATAGTCACAACTGATATTCACACTTTCCCTTTCACCTATCTCTCCACTGGTCTCCACTGAAACTGCCATGCACTGTAGTTAACTGATGTATTCTTTAGTTGATTAATGAGTTATTATTTATGAATTAATTAACTAATTAATTCAATCCACTCTCACTAGTGTATCAATCAGTTAGACTAGATACAACTAGCTCAACTGAGTCTAACTGAGTTAAACTGAATACAACTCCATAACTACTTCTTCCAACTGTGTCATAACTCTGCCACTTGAGTTCTAACTAAGTCCTCCATGCAATAGCTCCAGTAAACCCTCAGGAATAGTTTAATTCCTTCTGTCAGCTGCCGTGCCACACATGTGCACTTAACTAAAGTGCTCCAAGAGAATAAGTTAATGTTTAGAGTCCAAATATTATTAAGAGCTAATAATATTCGACATATCTATTTTTAGACTAGCAGTCTAAAAATAGACTTCGCCCAAAATTTCTAAAAATAGAAGTCCATATATTTTTCCAACTTGACCAACCATCCACAAATAACATCCTGCAACTCATAGAATATGATCGACATGTCTAAAAATAGACATAGTCTAAAAATAGACTTTGCGCCAAAAATAACCTGTGGGCCCACTTAGTGAAGGCGACTCTTTTCACTAAGCGCATCATCTTGTTGAATATCAACACTCCCTCTAAACAAGATAGGGATTATATTTCACCCTGATCCTGCCTCTATGGTATTCGAATTTTCTCCTGGCGAGCGCCTTCGTCAGAATATCTGCATCCTGATCTTCCATGGGAATGTAATAAAGCAACATGATCTTCCGCTGCACACAATATCTGATATGATGGTACCAAATGTCAATATGTTTAGATCTATCATGAAATACTGGATTAAGTAAGACTTTAATGCAACTCTGATTATCACAATATATCACAGTAGGATCTAAATGAGAACCAAACAAACTGACCAGGATCTTCCTCATCCATATAGCCTCACATGCAGCCAAACTTGCTGCCATGTACTCGGCCTCTGCTAAACTGAGTGCCACAAATATTTGTTTCCTGCTATACCAAGAAACTGTTGTATATCCGATACTAAAAATCCCTCCAGATGTGCTCTTTCTGTCCGTTGGACTTCCTGCCCAATCTGCATCCGTGAAGCCATGCAACTTCACCTCATCCGACTATCTGTACCACAATCCATACTCAGATGTGCCCCTGAGATATCTCAGAACATGCTTGCCTACCTTCCAAAAGAGCTTGGTAGGCTTCACCATCGCTTGTGAAAGCTGGTTCACAACATAGCATATGTCCGGTCATGTATTAACTAAATACATGAGCGAACCAACCAACTGTCAATAAACAGTGGCATCCACTACCTCTGCCGATGTAGCATCCTCCTTCCTCCAACCACCAAGAAGAGGAGTGTCGATAGGCTTGAAGCCTTGCATGTGAAACTTCTCTAGTATCTCTCGGGCGTACTTTCCTTGAGACACAAACAGTTCACCTTTCCGCTGCCAAATTTCCAATCCCAGGAAATAATGAAGGAGGCCCAAGTCCTTCATCTCGAACTCCTTTGTAAGATTTTCCTTGCATGAGTGTATCAACAGTTCATCACCCGTTAGTATTAAATCATCTACATAAAGCATAATGATCAAAAGCTTACCCTCCACTACAATCTGGTATAGGTTTGTATCCGCCTCATTCTTGGCAAAACCAAGTCTGATGAAATAACTGTCTATCCATGTCTACCAAGCACGAGGTGCTTGTTCCAGCCCATACATTTCTCTTTTGAGCTTGCACACATGCGTCTCGCTGCTGAAGATTTAGAATCCTTTAGGCTGCTCAATGTACACCTCCTCCTCAATGATTTTGTTGAGGAACGCAGTCTTCACATCCATCTGATGAATGTGCCAACCCATCTGTGCTGAGAGAGCAAGGATGGTACGTATGGAAGAATACATTGCGACAGGTGAAAAGGTTTCTTCATAGTCAATCCCCTCGATCTGTGAGAAGCCCTGGGTAACAAATCTTGCCTTATACTTCTCAACGCTCCCATCAGCATCTTGCTTCACTTTGTAGATCCATCTCGAACCTACCACTGATTTCCCTTTCGGCCTTGGGACAATCTCCCATGCACTATTTCTAACAATCGAATCATACTCTTCCACCATGGCATCTACCCATGCGGGATCCTCCATAGCTTCCTCGAAAGAGGATGGCTCCGTCACTATACACTTGCTCATCAGAGCCATGTATCCAGTAAATCGGTCAGGTGACTATCTCTGTCTGCGTTGTGATGTAGGAACTCCTACATTCTGCACTACATCAAGATTCAGTCGCTCAGCTTCTGTAGTGCGCTTCCACCCTCTGATGTTTGGCACTACATGAGTGGTTTCTTCCACTCCATGAACCTCCTATTGTGGTTGATCCACATCTCGAGGCTCGTCATTAGGAACAAGTAGCTCCTCCTCTGCATGCAAGTGTAGCTCCCTCTCAAGTGACAACTTCATGGCTTTCTCCTCATGAAATTTGATATCTTGTCGCATGACAATCATCCGACTATCTAGAAAATACACACGATAATTGTGGGGTGTTTATGTGTACCCCAAAAATATCCCAACCTCTGCAGTCGGCTCCATCTTCTTCCTGGAATCCTTCGTCACATGAATGTAAACAGGTGAGCCAAAAATATTCAAATGAGAAATATCAGGCTTCTTACCAGAAAACACCTCTTCGGGTGTACTCATGCCAAGTACTCTATGAGGACAATGGTTTTGAACATAAACCGTAGTGTTGGATGCCTCATCCCACAAGTGTATGGGAAGGCATTGATCATGCAACATCGCCCGTGCAACACACACGATTGTTCTGTTCCTTCTCTCCGCGACCCCATTCTGTTGTGGGTTATGAGGCGCTATGAGTTCTCTTCGAATTCCTTCTTTTCTACAGAAGTCTTTGAATTCGAGAGAGATGTATTCACCACCATTATCACTCTGGAGAGCTTTCACTTGCTTCCCTGACTCTTTCTCAACCAGCGCGTTGAACTCACAGAACTTTGAGTATGTCTCGCTCTTCTTCTGCATGAAGAAGATCTAGCGCTTACGAGAAAATTCATCAAAAAATATCACATAATACTTGTGCTTTGCTGTTGAAGCAACTGAGAAAGGTCCACACACATCTGTGTGAATTCTCTCAAGGATCGTCGAAGCATGACTATCCTTCTCATGAAAATTGGTCTTCACAAATTTTCCAAAAGTACATCCCTTGCACTGATTTGACTGTGCAAGTGTACCTTTGGGAAGCCTGGTAGAAATATGCTGCAAAATTTTCAAAGCATCATGGTGAAGATGGCCCAATCTCCTGTGCCACAATTCGCCCTCATCTCGGCTCACCACTCCTTTTGCTTTGTCTGCCATTGCAGCGTAGCCATCTACCTGCAATTGATAAAGATTCTTAACTCGAATCCATATCCTCCTAGTTTTACCAATTGTTTTATGGTGCAGGAAGGCTTTTACCTCGCTAAAAACAACATCATAACCCTTGTCTTCCAACATTGCCACGGAGATCAGATTCTTCTTCAATCCTGGAACATGCATGACATCCTTCAAGATGAAAGGTTTACCGGACTTCCTCTCAAAGAAAATGGTCCTGATACCAGTCGCACTGTATCTACCATCATCTCCCATCTTGATGTGCACTCCAAGATCCTTTTCCTCCAGATTACTAACAAATCTTTGTCTCCGGTCATATGGAAAAACACACCACTGTCAAGAAACCAAACCGATCCCATCACACTTGAAACCAAGCATGCGGTCAAAGAAAATTCGAGCTCAAAATGCGAGGGTAAGGCCTCTCCTGCTGCAGAACCAGTAGCGCTCTTATTTTTCTTCTTCTGTGGGAAATTAGTGGCAAAATGCTCGTGCTGGTGACATTGAAAACACTTCGCCTTGGACAAATCTTGCTTCTTTCCTTTAGGTTCGGATTTGGAAGATTTATTCCCTTTTCCTTTCTGAGATTTGGTAGCCAGAGCACAATTTTCTTCGTCTTCATTCTTCGATTAAGATCCATCCCTGGTACCCCGCTTTATCTCCTCCTGCACAAGATCCGACCAAAGTTTCTCCCATCCTGGCAGTTTCTCCCGTCCATTGACAGAGTCTTCGTAGCTATGCCAAATATTCAGAAGCCCAAGGAGAGCCAAGCTCACCAATTATTCTTCATCAACAGTAACCCCCACACTTCCCAGCTCATCCTTGCAGTGGACAAACTTCGTGAGGTATTTTTGTAGACTATCGCCTTTCTCCATTTTTATTTTTCTGAACTTGTGTTTAAGCGTCAACTTCCTCTGGTCACTTCTGCTTTGGAACAAGTTTGTCAAAGCCTTCCACATTAAGAATGGAGTGGCTTTACCATGAAGGCTGGACACAATTTGGTCCTTCACACCTTCCAACAGAATCCTTAGACACTTTTCTACCTTCTTATGCCATGCGTCAAGTGTGGCTGCATCGCTAGATCCTAGCTTAGGAACATCGCTATCGATGAACTCCTTCAGCCCATTATCATCTAGCACCGCCTCCATCCTATCCTTCCATGATATGTAATTCGAGCTCCCATCAAGGGCATACTCCAATTACAATCTGTTTAAATACATTTAAATGAATGATCAACTTTGACACCAAGAAAACACTGCAGCAAATTCGAATTCCACCAGCAGAAAACTCAACCGCTTCAATAATTGCAATCTCCTCCAATGATCAACTGCTCTAATACCATGTAGAAATTATATAAATTATGTGTTATATGTCCAATATTCTCCTGATCTCACACTATTTTAACTTCATGCAAAATACAGAATCTATTCCACCATTGATCATTTGCATAAATTAAATCAAGATTGCAATGCACACATGAAACAATAAAAAATAACACACATTAACACAATTGTTTAATGGGAAAGCCTGAAGCTGAAAAACCAAAATATATGTATATAATATATGTCATAGAGATTATGTAACAATCCTCATACAAAGCTGATCATATCAAGCTCTCAGTACAATACAATCGCTACACACTAATTAGGGCCAATCTTGCAAATCCATGCACCGATATTTGCCACCTGCTAGCCTACCTCTACTGCGCAATCCCTGATGAAGAATGGCTCTGAATGAGTTTGAATTACTCCAGCCTTTCTCATGCAATCCTCATTGGCATCTCCACTGAGTATTGGATGCAATCAATGCATCACTATAGTCACAACTGATAGTCACACTTGCCCTTTCACCTATCTCTCCACTGGTCTCCACTGAAACTGCCATGCATTGTAGTTAACTGATGTATTCTTCAGTTGATTAATGAGTTATTATTTATGAATAAATTAACTAATTAATTCACTCCACTCTCACTAGTGTATCAATCAGTTAGAATAGATACAACTAGCTCAACTGAGTCTAACTGAGTTAAACTGAATACAACTCCATAACTACTTCTTCCAACTGTGTCATAACTTCGCCACTTGAGTTCTTACTGAGTCCTCCATGTAATAGCTCTAGTAAACCCTCAGGAATAACGTAATTCCTTCTGTCAGCTGCTGTGCCACATATATGCACTTAACTAAAGTGCTCCAAGAGAATAAGTTAATGTTTAGAGTCCGAATATTATTAAGAGCTAATAATATTCGACATATCTATTTTTAGACTGGTAGTCTAAAAATAGACTTTGCCCAAAATGTCTAAAAATAGAAGTCCATCTATTTTTCCAACTTGACCAACCATCCAAAAATAACATCCTGCAACTCATAGAATATGATCAACATGTCTAAAAATAGACTTTGCGCCAAAAATAGCCTGTGGGCCCACTTAGTGAAGGTGACTCTTTTCACTAAGCTCATCATCTTGTTGAATCTCAACACAAGGAGAGGCATGATAAGCACAGATTTGATCATAAGTTTCAAGAATGGGATGAGGTATGGCTGCATATTAGTAAGGAAAGAATGCAAGGAGAAGGTAAAAATCTGAAGCCTATTCGTTATGGTCCATTCAAGATCCTTAAACAAGTTGGAAATAATGCTTTTCAATTAGATTTGCCTTCATACATGCAAATGTATTCTGTTGTGAATGTGGAAAATTCAAGTTTGTATGAACCTCCTTTAATTGCTCATTATGAAAGTGACATTCAGCTGCCATCCATAGAGGATTTCTCACCAAATTTTTTGGATGAGTTGAAAGAGGATGCTATCCTTGACAGAAGGACACACACTTCAAGGAGGGGAAATGTTGATTATGTTCGGGTTGGTCTTAAGGGCAGAAAACCGAGTAAGGCAAAGTGGATTGAGGTAGAAAAGGTGAGGGACCTATATCCTCATCTTCCTAACAGGTAATTGAAGGCTTTTGGGGTCCAAAAGCTTCCCAATGGGGAGGTGTGATCAGGTGATCATGTCCTAAGTTAAAAAAAAATGCTCAAAATTGGAACTGCTCAGAATTGGTTGAAACCCGAATGAATGGATAGGCCTCATCGATACGATCCTGACACCGTGAACGGAACTAAAATCCGACAATGTATGGGAAAGTTATTCAAGTTTGAAATTTTCAAATTCCTTTAAAAATCAGTTTGACTTGGGTTGAATTTTGAATTTGGAAAATATTAAAAAAGAATATTCCAGGAATATTCCTTAGCATATTCTAGGAATATTCCTTGGAAAATTCCACAAAATATTCCCTGAGGACCAATCAGTGGCCGAAAAATGTCAATTTTAGATTGCACAATGGTTTGACTTTTCATTTTAGTGGCCAATTAAAGGGCGCCACGTGGCTTGAATAGAGGCCACCACATGGCCCCAGGCCATGTTAAAGTTTGCAGTGGTATAATTATTTGGCATGTATAGGTTTCGACCCCGGGTCGGGTGGCTGCCAGCCCACAGGCCCGACCGACCCGCCTCGTAATGGTTCTTAACAACCATAGTTCTTTCCGCATATTTAAAGTTTCATGAAGGTTTGGTTGGTGGCAAAAAGGGGGCCAACCCCCTATACACAGGACCACCAGCTAGAACCTTGGCTTAGACCTCCAGCGGTTGCGGATTAATGTGGTGTTCACATGTTAAGCAACGGGAATATGTTAGCAGTTTATGTCCATGGTTTATGAAACCGTTGGTTCGACGGTTAACCCGACAGATTGGGCGGTAGTCCATGTAACCCCACCCACCTAACACTTATTGCTAGAACAAAAAATTCCACCATTTCTAGAGAAGAGCCCCCTTTTTTGGCGGGAATTCTATTTTTGTGGAGTTAACTCCAGTTAATCCAAATTTGGTGGAGTTTTTTTAGGCCAGATTGGGAAAATACAGTTTTGGTTGTAACTTGTCCATTATTGAACCTTTTTGGACGAAATGTTTTCTGATTTTGGGTATTATCAGCATTTTGGAGCCATTGGAATAGGTTGCAGAGCCAGTAGAGGTGTCTTTCAGCCATTTTTACTTCAGAGAATCTAGGAGAGCCATTAGGGCCTTGAGGGATATGGAGCTGCATTGGACTATACTTCACTATTTTAGGTTAAATAAGAGTCATTATTAGCTTCTTTCTGCATTATGAATTCATTTTCACATTTTTTTGGGTATGTTTAGGACTTCTTCTCACTGTATTACCAATTTGAGCATCATAATATATCAAGGACATGCTCATTGGGAGCCTTGGACCCGACAGATGTAGCCCAAGAGGGGTGAAATGCCTCATCGTGCTGCTATATGTTTATGGTGAAGTTATTCTGCTATGTTATTCAGATTAAAGTTGTTAAACAGTAAATTTAAACAACACTCCCTCACACCAAATTTCATAAACAGTTATCAAAAACACTTTGTTTCACTTGCAAGACTATTCAAACACTTTGCACACTTAATTTAATGGAAATGAATACTTTGAAAAATAAAACAAATACTTTCATTTTCAGATCAAATGCCCACGTTCACGTTTCTTCATTAAAAAATGCAACTGCACATAATCCTAGACTTTAAATAAATTCAAAATTTTCTTTGAAAAGTATCGTGTTTGTCCCTTTATCGCATTTCACATTTCAGCAATTATAACATATTCCTTAGCGTCATTCCTCCTGAGCTTGCGATGTGCGATGTGCGATGAAGGTAGGGATGACGTGGAAAGTGGATGTGGTGCCGATAAAAAATCGTAATCAGTGGTATGAAACCTTGTCACACTTGGCATTTCGGCCTTTATAACATATTCCTTAGCGTTATTCCTCCTGATATTGCAATGTGCAGTGTGCGATAAAGGTAGGGATGATGTGGCAAGCGGAGGTGGGACCAATCGGAAATTGCAATTGGTGATATGAAACCTTGTCGCACTTCGCATTTCGGAATTTATAACATATTCCTTAGCGCCATTCCTCCTGAGCTTGCGATGTACGATGTACGATTGGAATATATTAGATCATAGTTCTGAGATGCATCGCATCCTACCCTTGTCGCACTTCACATTTAAGAATTCATAACATATTCCTTAGCACCATTGCTCCTAAGCTTGCGATGTGCAATGTTATGAAACCAACTCCCAAAATAGAAGAAAAGAGAGATCAACGCCTTAGAAATCAACCACTTCGAGGGGGAAACCTCCAATACATTACATAAATGAAAAATTCTTAGATGATACAAATGATAAAACCTCCTTCTATATGTAGGAGTCCATGGGGTCACAATATAATCCTAGCTGACCTAACTATAATAATGTAAGGGAACAATAATAATAATATGGGGGTTACAGGGGTACAACAATGACAATAAGGGGGCTACACTAATAACAATAAGGGACTACACTAGTAATATGGGGACCTAACATGCCCCTCTCCTTAAAAATAGTTTTGTCCTCAACACTTGAGTATTTATGGATGCTACTGTATAAAATTCTCATCCTCCCATGTGGAATCTTCAGTGGGTAAGTTCTTCCACTTGATGAGATACTCTGAAATTGATCGATTTCATAGTTGTCGAGTTCTTGTTTCCGTGACTATTTTAGGTTCCAATATGATTTTTCCTTCCTCATCAAGTTCTGGCAATATTGTTTGAACTGGAAGTTTGTCACCTATAAGCTTCTTTAAGCATGAACAATGGAAAACTGGATGCACTCGCGAAGAAGCAGGAAGCTCCAATTTGTATGCCATAGTGCAAATATTTTGCAACACCTTGTAAGGACCATAGTATTTTGGCCATAATTTATTATCCTTCTTAGCTTGCTTGAGGGAAATTTGTTTGTATGGTTGTAGCTGTAAAAATACTCAGTCTCTGTTGGAGAGGTAAATCCCCTCTACGGACAGAGGCGATCCCTACTAGCCCAGATCGGGTCTAGCAATAATCAGACACACAGTGACGCAGGTACAAAAATGACAAAACACGATGAGTTGCCTACCTCAGGTCCTACGCAATGGTCGTCGGAGAAAGGATGATGCTTCTCGTCCTCCGCTTTGGCAGATCACAATCCTTTTGCTTAACACGTCCAAAAATCTACACACATGCAAAGAAACACAATGATACATAGCATAGAATCTAAATCTTGTAACCATACATCAGTCAGAGAGGATGTAATTCATTGCATCAAAACAAAGACGCATGAATGAAACCATAATCAAAGTCGCTTATCATTAATAACAATAAAGGAAATATACAACCGAAAGCTCTGATGCCGGATCTTCCTTCAACGGGGTTGATAGCGGAGAAAGTCTCAATGAAGCTTGTCAGGAATGGGAACAAGCTCTCTCTCTTCGGCTTGGCTCTCAAAGGCTATCTGGCGATAGTCTCCTTGCTATAAGTTTAGCTCTTTCTCTAGTGCTATTAGGAATATTAAGACTATCAAGATTAGCTTGCTAAGGGAAAATGGAAAGCTTATATAGATGGTGGAAGGGGAGTTGGGATCCCTACAATTGTGGGACTGGCCCTATCCTCAAGGAAGCTTCCATGATAGGTGGAAAACCACCTCCCATACATGGAGATCTGGAGCCAAACCTCCCAACTCATTTTAGAGACTCGTTCAAGAGTTTGTTGGAATCAATCTTCCGCCATTTATTTTTAAAAAAAAATCCTTATTAATCTTGGTGTGAGAAATACACTGGGATAAAGTGCCAGTTGGCATGCCCTCTTTGGTGGATTTTCCCCATTGGCGCGAGGGCTGAACTGGCTAGTCGCACCAAGGCCAAAAGATCAGTTTTTAGGGTTTTTGCAAGGAAACTTGCTTCAGAGGAATTATTTTCCTTGTCAAGGGGGATACCATGAAAGTGGTTTCAGGTTATGTCACTGCTCAGGTCACAAAAGAGGCCCTCCAATGTGCGGGATGGGGATTAAAGGGACGATGACAAATTACTGTGTAACAGATGCCCCCTAAAGCATGAGGCCTGAGAGAGAGAGAGGGGTGAAATGATTTATGAGAACGTGTCCAACTGAAAACACTATCATTGGAAAAAATGCGTACAAGTACAACTGATATCTCAAATACATGACACGTGGTATGGGCGCAACCATCCATAATAGAGTATACAATAACCAAGATCCAAGGTATGGACGCAGCCATCCAGAAAGGATCAATAAGTAGACTTAGGTATGGTCGCATCCATCCAATCAATGATTCATATAACCGATCATGATAATCCACAAAATCTGCAGCCTGGATTCCATCAGACAAAACCCAGGGTCTTGCGCTCCATCTCGACCTGAACAAAGTACAAGTCTTAGCATGTGAATAAATGAGCTGAAGTCGAACATGCAAGAACATCATCTGATTACCAGCTAATGATGAGAGCCGTTAACAGATGCGAGAGAAACCACCAATAATGACGATGGACCTCAAGGTACTAGAGGTACAATCCATGAAATGTGAACAATGAGCTGGCGTTGAACACTCGTAGAATCATTCGATCGAAGGTCAATGATGAAAACCTTGCGTCAAATGCGTAGAACCTGCCATTGAGGCATGCAGGCTCTAAGGTACCTGAAGAGAGTCTCTAGATCAGCTTCCTAGATAATAAGCTGAAGTTGACAAGAAGTGACCTTGATCAAAGGTGGGCCATAATGTTTCCCACATCATCGACGTGAGACAGAGGAACATAATGTTTGTGCATCAGGATCAGTAGAGAATCAGAGGAGGTTGAGAACTGAAAAGGTCAAATTCTCTTGAACACATCGACGACACAACACTAGATTTGGCAGTATTTGACATCAAAATATTTGAGGTCATGATGATGAGGCAAAGAGCAGATGAGAGGCCGAAAAATATAACCCAAAGCCATGGAGGCAAGCAGAAAATGAGATGAGATGTCCCAAACCCGACACGAATGCATACAAGTGCCATGTTCAAGAGTGACATACTGCCGACACGACAATGATACTGGTTTCATTTTTTCCCAACCATTTCTGGTGAGTACCCCAATTAGTTTTGGAAATAAGCTCGAAGGGAATAGCATATGCTTGTGATATAAGTTTGTCCTTCGGAAAAATCCAACTTAGTACATTTAACGAGCCCTAGGAAGGAGGAAATCGAGTATCGCCATTACGACAAAATCCGATGTCATCAGGTTTTAACGAGTCTGACAAAGGAAGAAATCAACGTCTTTTCACGTTTAGAGAGTTTGAAAAGACAACGGAAAAGTAAACTCCAACAATCCCTTTTCGTAGATATTTCCTCAGATCCGGAAAGGTAGAAAACTATGTCTGAGAAATCCTCCTAGTTGCGATAGGCTAGGGTATTCCTTTTTCGTAAATAATCTATCCCAGCCTGAAAAAGGGGTAAACATATACTGGGTAGATGTCGTTTCGCAGCCAATTTAACGAGATCAAAACGACAAGCGACTCAACAATCTTTTCATGTTTAGAGAGTCAGAAAAGAGCTAAAATATGACTCCAGCAGTGACTTTTTCGTGTTTTTACCGAGTCCGAAAAAGTATAAAATACAACTCGTATCGTCGTTCAAGTTGTGGGAAAACCTATTGCTGCACAAGAAAGCAAGTGCAAAACCCATTTTTTGAAAAAATATAATAAAATAATGGAAAAACAAGCCTCAAACCTAATTTTATCTTGAAAAGTTATAAATATGCCAAAAATAGTAAAAACATATTTAATTTTACTTTTTACCTCTTGTGGAGAGCAATAGTGATTTTTTCCTGTGCGATCTTGTGGCGACGATTATGGACGATCCAGTGCATCATTCCAGTTCTCATCTTTTCTAGGTAAGAGGCGATTCCCTTAGCTTTTTTTTAATCCATTTTTTATAGAATTCCACTGTGATTTTGGATCCCTGAGGGGAAATTTGAAATTTTAGGGCTCGCCAAATTGGCGCGGGTATCGGGCACGGACTTGCGCCAATTGAGTCCTTTTTGCAAAGGGGTCACGCCAGTTGGCATGACTGTTAGCAAAACAGTCGCGCCAATGGCGCAACCTAAATTTCTGCTCAAATTTTACAAAATATGAACCAATCAACTGGATTTTTGAGAGTTTAAGGGATCTAATGACATGTTTATGACCATTTTGCTATAGATACACAGTCACAATGGTAATCGAATGGAAATAAAGGGAGCATAGTGAAGAAGATGAAATGGCCATGGAGAACGAGGCATGTATGAACGCTCTCCAGAATTGCGGCTTGAAAAAGTTCTTCATGACACCGTGTCTCAGGGCACAACCTAAGTTACTGCAGTACTTGATCAGTATTTAAGACGAGAATGAAGAGAATTTTAGGCTTCGAGACCAAGTGTTGGAGCTCAAATTATCCAACGTTTACTTCATATCTGGATTGCCTCGGAGAGGTTCAGTCCTGTTCTTGATAGGTACTAGGCCATCTGGTGAGAAAATGGCAATGGTGATGGAAAGAGTGTGCCCAGGGGCATGAAAAGGATCAGGCAGTGGGAAGGTTGATATCCACACGGTCCCCGAACTAGCACTCAGAGTGGTGCTCCATACCATTACGTGGGCTGTGGGGTCATAGGCTCCGCATGAGGCCAATAAAACACAACATCCTTTAGCATTAGAATGCATGAACCCGACACTTTTTGATTGGGCCACTGCCGTAACAATGAACATCAAACGGCAGTTGACGAAGTGTAAGAAGGCCAAACTGAAATAGTTTGGGTATGGATCTATCTTGGTATTGTTCATCCTTGAATGGTTACCAATCTTCCAGGGCCAGGGGGCGATAGTCGCCAAGCCACCATTGAGGGAGCCAAGGATGGCTTGATGGGTAGCACTCATGCCCAGATCAGGAGGGGGCCAGAAAATTTCATGGAGGCCCGAGTTCTTTGCATGGCTTTGGTGACAACTGATCGTCGTAGAGGATTGGCCCTACGCCGATACTGACTTCAAGGGAGACCAAAATCTTCCACTCCCGGAGGGAGAAGACTGGGATGAGGAGCTAGGTAAGACTCTTTTTGATTTTGTATATTTTATGATTTTTTAGTTATACATGCATGTTCTAACAAAAAATCCTATGTGTATGTATATGTTTGCCCAAAGAGGCTCGCTGGGATGTCATCGATCATACGGAGGACCCCGCTTTCCTATGACCCTCAAGGCAAGGGTGGCAAGGGGAGTGAGCTAGTTCAGAACTTGGAGGGAATTGCGCATGGGATCCTGGAATACGCTCACCTAGCAGACGTCCCATTGGCTTATCAGAGGCACACCGTGGGGGTGCTTAGTCACCTTCATCATTTATTGAGGCAATTGGTGTGGGCAGTGACATGCTACCATGAGCACCATGCTGATTAGTCATCTAGGCTTTTCATTTGCACATTTTTGAGAGACATGTTGTCTCCGGCTATTATTAAAACAGACATGTCTATTTTTTGAATTTTATGTGATGTACACAAATTGCAAACATTCGACATATATATATATATATATATATATATATATATATATATATATATATATATATATTTCTGGATGGTTCTTATTACATATGATGATGTTTTTTACAAGTTGCGTAAATGTCTATCTAAAACCATGTTAGCTACTGCATTTGTTAACACATTCATGTATCTGGATATGTGTTGATATGTAATGTAATCAAAATTTCTTTCCAGTAATTGAACATGTAGATACAGTCGTAAAATGGATGGGTTTCTAACTGAATAATGACCATTGAGTTGTAACACTACAAGCTGTGAGTCCAGATACACAAGTAATGCACGAATACCGAGGTTAACAGCGTCGTTTAATAATTCCACAATGACACTATATTCCGCGAGATTATTTGTAGTAGGCCCCAGACAAACACCTTGTAAATTGATTAACTCACCAGCAGGATTGTATGTTACCCAGGCTGCTGAGGACAGATTCCTGGTACTGTAGGAGGCACCATTCGCGAAACCGACAAAAGGAGTAATAGACATCTGCACAATCAGGAAGACCCAATCAGCAGAAAGACGCTTACAAAGCACACCACACCACACATGCACACAAATAAAATCACTCAATTATGTACACACACCACACAATAGTAATTCAAGCGTAGTACTTCTTGAGGTACAACCCATTTATAGGCTGCGCCAAAGGAATACCTTCATATTCGATTAGCTCATAGGCCCCATTTTTTAATACTCGTTTGATGATATAAGGCCCATGTGACATGGGCTGGAATTTTCCCGCTCCAATTTTATCATGTGCTTGGTCGTATAACAGGACGAGGTCCCCTTTGATAAACAAACGTGGAGAACCCGCTTGATCAAAATGAGCCTTGACCTGCTTTTTCTGTGCCTCAATGACTAAAGTAGCTAAGCGGTGGGTTTCGTCCAGTCGTTCTAGATACAGGAGGCGTTCTTCCTCTGGGGAAGTGTCGGGCAATAATTCCACAGCCAACTTCAGTGAAGGGATCTCACATTCAACCGGGAGAGTCACTTCCAGACCATACACCAGCTGGAAAGGTGTGAATATGGTTGTGCTCTTTACATATGTTCGATAGGCCCAAAGAGCTGAGAACAATTAGAGATGCCAGTTGGATTTGTGAATACCAATCATTCGTTGAAGAATCATGACCAGTACCTTGTTCACGGCCTCAACCTGGCCATTCGCCTGAGGGTAGTATGGCATTGAGCTGTCATGACGCAAGCCCAACTTTGATGTCAGCTCTGCCATCATGTAATCCCGAAAATGAGTGCCATGATCGGTGACCATGGCTTGAGGAACTTTGAAACGTGTAATTACATGGTTGAAAATGAATTGAGCAGTTGTCTTACTGTCGAAAGCTAATGTAGGCATCGCCTCGGCCCACTTAGTAAAGTAGTCTATGACAAAAATTATATAAGCATGCCCCCCAGCCGAGTGAGGGTTACATTTCATAAAATCTATGCCCCATTTAGCAAAAGGGCCTACGGTAATGACAGGATGTAAGGGTAGGGGTGGCACATGCATCTTGCGCCAAAAGGCCTGACACGCATGACATTTTCGAACTGCAACAATACAGTATTTGAATATAGACGGCCAAAAGTAATCCGCACGCAGAATCTTCTAGGCGGTGGCATATCCAGACATGTGACCACCACATGCACCACTGTGACAGTCATTCAGAACTTTCTCAGTCTCTTCCAGGGTCAAGCATTGGTGGAGCACTGAATCAACTCCAACGCGATACAAGGTATCTTCAACAATGCGATATGGTTGAGATTGATTCCGAACGCGACGTCGAGCATCCTTCGCCAACTTGAACCGGAAAGTGGATGTCTAGAGGTACACAATGATGTCACCGTACCATGGATCATGAGTGCTGATTAGAAAGAGTGTCTCATCCGGGATATGATCCTCGGATTGGGAAGGAACAGAGTTTGTCAGGAGAGAGCAGATAAGATCAGCAAAAACCAATGATTTTGTCGATTTGGCTGTCATGAACTTCAAATTGAATTCCTAAAGGATGACAATCCATTTGGAGTACTTGCCCCCTAGAAATTTTCGATACAAGATATATGTCATGGGGTTGCAGTCAGAAATCACGGTTACCGTACACAACAGGATGTAATGGTGGAACCACTGAACAACCTGGACCGCAGCTAGCGCCAACTTCTCGACGTGGGAATATCATGTTTTAGTGTCGAGAATATTCCGAGACAGATAGTAAACTACGTGTTCATTTCCATCGTCATCATCCTGTACTAGAACCATAGCTATCGTGCTAAAGGCGGTGACCAAATAAAGGGTAAAATCGTGATGATAGTTGGGAGGATGTATTAATGGAGCATTGATGAGCAACGTTTTAAGTTTATCGAAGGATTGGTGGGAAATATCGTCCCAATGAAAGGGAACGTCCTATTTCAAAAGTCGCGTAAACCCCTTGGCCACTTCCGCATAGTTCAAAATAAAGCGACGTAAGAAGTTGGCTTTCCCTTGTAAACTCTAAAGTTGATGTAATGAGGATGGGGATGGAAGGTTAATGATGGCCTCGACCTTGAGGGGGTCGAGTCAAATTCCATATTTGGAGACGATAAATCCCAAAAGACGACCAGAATCTATGCAAAATATGCACTTGTGAGGATTGAGCCTAATATTGTAACGTCTGCAGTGGAGAAAAATCTGGTGGAGGTGTTCAGGATGGTCCTCACGCTGAACTGAATGGGCCGAAAAATCATCTAGATATGGCTGAACAATATGACGTATGTCATGGAAAGCATAGGACATAGCATGTTGGAAGATGGCCCCAACATTTTTCAAGCCGAACGGTAGCTTCTTGTAGGCTAAAGTGCCCCACGGATAGATAAAGGCGGTCTTATACTGATCAGTGGGTAAAATATTAATTTTATTATAACCCAAGAAGTCGTCCATGAGGGAATAGATCTCACTCCCCGCGTAGTCATTGATGATATGATATATAAAGGGAGTGGGGTAATTTTCCTTAGGACAGGCCCGATTGATGTCTCGGTAGTCAACACAGACCCATATAGTGCCTTACTTCTTATCTACAGGGACAATATTAGAAACCCATTCTGTGAGGGGAATTGGATATATGAAGCCAGCGTTAAGAATTTTTTCGACTTCTGCCTTTATAGTTGTAGCTTTCCGGGGATGCACTGGGCATAGATGCTGATGCACGGGTTTCAGACCTGGATAGGTAGTAATCTCATGCACAAATATACTCGGATCAATCCCAGGCATTTTCTCATAGGACCATGCAAAAACATCTATGAATTTGCGAAAAAGGTCCGTGTATACTTGAATCTCTTCGGGAGAACAAGTAACTCCCACGTGAATGTTCTCAACCACCCCCAGTTTGACGGAGATGTTGATAGGCATGGTTTGTGTGATGTTGCTCAGATTTCCCTCCGAAATAACCTCATGGGTTAATATCGGTGTTTGAAGAGGCGGAGTGGGAACCTGAGATGCGAAGTTCTCTAGAAAATTAGAAATTTCCCCCATGCCGGGCATGAATGAGGAATGATGATGTCCATCGTTCCATGGCAGATCTTCAAGAGACATCGTTTCAACGATAGATTCATCGGACGGGAAGACTTCTCTTAAAGGATCAGGCGAATTTGCATCTCCGAGCGAAGGGGATTGAGAATATACATCTAGAGCCATGCTCAAAGGAGCATGTTTAGAAGGAGGAGGATCTGATGCAGCAACGATCTCGAAATAATTAATCTCAACTGAAGTCAAAGGCATAGAATCCCCAAAATAGGTCACCTGTTTAGGTGAAGGGATGATCCAAGGGTCATCTGACCTAGAGATCATGTTAACTTGAACGGTGTGTGGTGGTGTCGCAGGAAAAATACCCATGAGAACGAGATCTTTGAAGAGAATGGGTCCTACACTATCGGGGGGATTGGGAATTTGATCCACGTAAGGTAAATTTTTCTCAAAGGATGAGGTGAAGAAAGACAACTGATCGACAGTGATGATCTTGCCCTCACGAAGAGGGTGGATGGAACGCATAGCATGGTGTGAGTCTAGCTGCGACCAAGAAGAAGATTGTATTTGAGCTTGGCATCAACCACTTCTACCTCTACGTTGACTTTCTTACGTTGTAATGTGATCGGTAAACTCTCGAGAACACCTAAGGGTTTTGAATCCCTACCATCAAATGCATCTAGTGCATTGGGAGATGAAGTAAGAGCTGGAGAGCCAATGGCCTTCAAGTAGGTAGATGACAGAACACAGGTGGAAGCACCTTCGTCCACAATGGCTCTGTGGATGTTGAGCCTGTTGATACCAACTTGTATAACAAGAGCAATTTGATGTGGAAGTCGGGGGACAAAATTTTCTAGGTCGAAGGTGAGAAGACTAGAATCAGCAGGATCAATTCCACCGATTGCGGACAACAGAGCTTTACATTGTGATGGGAAACTTTGAAGTACTTCCAACGTAGACATTACGGAAGTCGCATGTGCTAGATCCTCAACAATGTTGTAGTGTTGAGCAGCATGGGCGTTTGGATTATAGGAATATTTTTGTAGAACACCTTTGGAAGGTGGCCTTACAATGGGTTCAGTGTTGGGCTTCTCAATTTCTAAAGGACCAGAGACAGGTGGGGGAGGTGGGCCATCAACGACTTCCTTCCCAGCCACCTGGCATGATCCAGCATAATCCTTTGAACGCATAGCAATCGAAACAGGTGAAGCACCATTCATCATAAAGACCTGGGACCCAAATGGTGTAGATGGTGAGGGCTGCTCAACCATTTGGGTTTGCTGAGATGGGAATGGTTCTTTGAGAACTGCCGGAGTCCCTTTAGAGCCTTTTCAAAGTTGACTAACTTCAGATCATTAGGGAAAATATTTGGTGTAATGATATCCTTCACAGATCAGGCAGGGTACTTCAGTTTGCATTGGGAACCATCGTCAGCACGAGGTTTAGAAGACTCTGGTTTTGGGGCATCAGGTTTGGATTTTCCTTTGCCCTTCTTCTTTCCTTTGGAGGCCTTTTCCGTAGGATTGGCCTGAATGGCATTTACCTTCGCAGTCTTACTAGAATCTGGAGGAGCGGGAAGAGCTGAATTATTGGAAGAATTTGTCTTATGCTTCCCATTAGAGGACTTCCAAAAAGTTTGAGAAACGGAACCAATAACACCGTCCACCAATGGGGTAGCTAGTGCTTTAGAGGTCCTTGGCTGTGGGGCATCAGTCAAGATATCACAAAGCATGCCAGACTGAGAGTACACCAAATCGAGGTACTGGGCATGAGCGATGGCTTGTTCTTCGGTCACACATGCCCCCATAGCAATATCTTGAGCGATCTTGTTAACAAAGGAGGTAGTGAACGAATGAGTTAGAAACTGATCAGGAATATCGAACTTGATCAGTCGACGACGACGTCGCCACTCATGAATATGATTAGATATGTGAATGGCTTTATCCTACTTTAGAGATGTTAGGAGATGTGTCCCGGCTTCATAACAAACTGGTAACTGGAAGTGAGTCAGAAAAGCCATAACTAACGTATTAAAGTCTTGAAAGATACCACGGGGTAGTTATATATACCACTTAGCAGCAACACCAGTAAGAGTGTGCTGGAAAAGACGCAGACGAATCGAGTCATCCACCCAAGAGTTCGAAGAGCACCATAGATGGTAGGTCATGGCATGAGCTTGTGAGTCTTCTCCAGCTTTACGCTCAAATTTAGGACAGTCACCTAGCACCTTAGTTGGGACCGGAGGCCAATATGGATTATGGAGAATCGGATCATTGGTCAATTTAGAAACATCCAGCAATTCCAACGTAGCAAGGAAAGGCAATTGAGGATTGAAAGGCATGCCAGGCCCTTGATAAGGACCTGTACCTGTACTCCACCCTGGTTGAGCATAAATTTTCCCCCATTGGTTCTGTCCCAGAGGATTCTGACCATAGGGGGTATAAGCCGTATAATTGGGTTGATATGGTTTCTGATAACTGGAGTAATGGGGTTGATAACCAGGGTACTGACCCTGATTATATGCAAGCCCCTTTGAGAAGTGTATGGATTTTATTGCTGAGTATAGGTATAGCCTGGTTTTTGAAGGTAATAACCAGAACCTTGGGGTGGGTTGTAAACCGGTCGAGACTGACCTTGAAGGTAATAAACGCCTTGGGGTCGAGCGGGCTGTTGGTAAGTGGGACCTTGCTGAGCTTGATAAGTTGGGCGCACAGGTGGATTCGGCTGTGGCATAGAATAAATAGGCTGTTGAGCAGGGTTGACAGGATGTGTAGGTTGGCCTGGTTGAAGAGTTTGACCTAGCTGAGCGGGCTGCCCTAGTTGAACAGGTTGGCCTGGGTGAACAGGTTGTCCTGGTTGAATAGGTTAGCCTGGATGATGAGGGACAATAGGTTTCCCTGGATGAATCAGTTGGCCTGATGAGGGTAGAGGGCTAGGTTGCGCCTGATAACTGGTTTGACTTGTGACAGGACCTTAATATGGCCCTGGTTGTGCAACATTCAGACCAATGGGAAACTAAGGTTGCTGAGGTTGCACCATAGATTAGGAAGGGTGGATTTTCCCCCCAGGACCGTACAACGGTCTAGGTTGATACCCTAGTTGGCCTGTGGGTCCTTGAGGTTTCCCTGGTTGGACCAAAAGGTGAGGCTGTAGAGGTTGAGCTTGAGGGTTGTAGGATTTCCCTTGTGGACCATACAACAACCCCTGCTGGCCTGAAGGTTGGCCCTGTAAGGGTTGTCCTTGTGGGTCATACAAATAACCAGGCTGACCCGAAGGTTGACCTTGGAAGGGTTGTCCTTGTGGGTTAGAAGGTTGCCCAGCCTGGGTAGATAGAAAGCCATTAACATATTGATAAGCCTCTGGAGCAGGAAAACGAATAGGGTTACCCTGCTCATCGTACTGATACGAAAAAACATAAATATGGGTACCATCTGGTCCATAATGGGAAAAATAAAGATGGTTTGGATCTTGGGAGGACTGACCAACCTCGGAGTTTGACGGTTGTAAAGACAACCAATACTCCTTAGGAGAGATGTTCTCTAGAATAGCAGATGCTATGTAAATGTCTTCACTAAGTGACGAGGTCCTGATGGACTGAGTAGTGACAGCGGGTGTAGACGCAGCTATGTAGACAGTAGGTATGACATGTACCTGTGACCTGTGGAGATGACATAAGAGGTGTTGAAGGTGACATCCCTAATGAGGGGATAACCGGTCTCGTAGACAGAGTCGAAATTCCCATAGAAACCACAACGGCTGCAATCTGACTTAAGGACCTATATCCCGTTGGAAGTGAAGGACCAGGTGAAGACATGATGGAAGACTCGGGGTTGTTTTCTGGGAAAAGCTAGTAATCTTCACCAGATGTAGGAATTTCCTCACTAGGAGAAGGACTGGGTGAGTCCATATCTGACCCTATCGCAATATCTTCTAGCAGACGACGAGGACTAGGAGGTATGACAACAGCTAAGAAAGGCGATCCTAATGTAAGAGGAGGGAAGTGTTCCCCTACTCAAAATCCAAACCAACCGTTGGATAAGGGCCAATTGAATTCAACTGGTCCACCAAAGGGAAGCTCAGATAGAACCGGTCCCCTGTCGGGAAACTCAGATACAATAGGCTGCTGAGGTTCAGTAGAGGACTGAGAGACCTCTGATGAATCGTCTGTGTAAGGACTACAAGTAGAAGAAACTAAGGGTAAAATCAAGGAAAACAATCAAACGGCTGAAAAAAAATCTCTAAAAGGGCGTGTGATCGTAGGTGATTAATTTTACCACATTGAAACTTGGAAATTTCACCGTTTCATGTTTTAAGAGTCTAGAAACGAGGAAAATATGACTCTATCTCTTTCAATTTGGAAACAAGCATGAAAGGACAAGCGCTTGTTGATCCTTTCAAATTTAATGAGTCAGAAAGATCAAAATGACTACTTTGGAACTCTAGGCAAAAAGGGTGTACCAGATATCCGTGAACTGCAATATACACCTTGGTTAAAAAAAATGAAAGAGAAATCAACCAAGGACTTGACGTACGTGCAGGAAATATCCCAAAAGGCTGTGTCCGGTGTATCACGGGTATAAGGGGGCAGACTCGGCTTCCTACAGATAAAATATAGCAACCTAGTGGGGTCTCCCTTTATATACGCGACGGTACGGGGAGCACAAGTCCGTACTAGTGCTGTCTAAATCCAAGAGGCGAACAACAGCTACTAGGTTTAACAACGCCAGAACATGTCACTAGCCTAGACCTCTAGATATTCCGTTAATGTTTCAATGCTGCCTTAAGGTAAATTGAATAAATTTTAGAGTTGATCTTCAATTATGTTTCAATTTCAGGCCCTACCGAATGTTATGTCTCATAAATCCTCTAAATGCACACTACATGCCACAATAAATCACTTTGTTCGATGAATAACTAACTACGAGAAGGTTGAGAGCTTTTCAAACAATAACAAAATGATCACGAAAAAACCACTAGTGTCTCTAATGCACGCTAACGAGACTAAAAATTTTTCCTTTAGAGTTATATAACACTAATAATGTAGAAAAGTTTTCAATTTTCACTAACTACTCAAAAACAAAGAGACTTGTTTTTTGTATTTTCCAATGTTTTAAGAGAAAAATGCACCAAACAAAATGAAAAACTAATAAGAGACCAATTTGAGAAATGATAGCAAAAGAGTAAAAGAAAGCAAGTTCACTCAACACACAATCAGACCTCAAAATGACAGAGAAATCCTCCAAATCAAAGAGGAATCCCAAAAAAAACTCATATGAACTGTGTGATCTAGGCTCGAAATGAGTCAAAGCGAAATTTGAATGAGAAAGAGAGAAATCACTCAAATAATGCAATGATACGATAAAAACCAACCAAACGAATGCAAGGGAGAAAAACGAAGTTTACTGAACGAGAAAAAACCAAAAACTCCCACAGGAGGCTAAGCACACAATAGCACCTAGATGCCCTAGGGCTAGAATGTAAAAATGAAGGTAGAGGGAAAATAACCGGAGGATGAAGGTCATATGTAGTCAAAAAAGACTTCAAGGCACTCAGACAGTCCGAAAAACAACACCAAACCCAAAAAATCAAACTCAGAGGGCTCAAAACAAGCAAACCCTAGCACCAAACAAGGTTGGCGTGACTGTTTGGATGTATCTAGCGCCAAAACAAGGTTGGCGCGGGTGCCTAACCAGCAATAAGCGCCAGTTGGCGCGACTGTTAGGCTGAAAAGCGCGCCAATCGAGTTTACCAATGACAGAAATTAAAAAGAGCAAGCAAAGAGTAGATCAGGTATGGTGGGAGCTGAAGAGAGGTTCTACACCAAAAAGAGACAGACCAGAAGAGCAGATCAAGCAGACAGAAGCCAAAAGCAACCAAAAGAGACAAGACAAAATCCAATCAATTCCCTAGTGGAGTCGCCAGATTGTTGACAAGGTAAATCCCCTCTGCGGACAAAGGCTATCCCTACTAGCCCAAATCGGGTCTAGCAACAATCAGACACGCAGTGACGCAAGTCTCTAGTTACAAAAACGACAAAACACGATGAGTTTCCTACCTCAGGTCCTACGCAATGGTTGTCGAAGAAAGGATGATGCTTCCCGTCCTCCGCTTTGGCAGATCACGATCCTTCCGCTTAACACGTTCGAACATCTGTACACATGCGAAGAAACACAACGATACATAGCATAGAATCTAAATCTTGTAACCATACATCAGTCAGAGAGGATGTAATTCATTGCATCAAAACAAAGACACATGAATGAAACCATAATCAAAGTCGCTTATCATTAATAACAATAAAGGAAAGATACAACCGAAATCTCTAACGCCGGATCTTCCTTCAGCGGGGTTGACAGTGGAGCACGTCTCAATGAAGCTTGTCGAGAATGGGACAAATCTCTCTCTCTTCGGCTTAGCTCTCAAAGGCTGTCTGGCGATAGTCTCCTTGCTATAAGTTCAGCTCTTGCTCTAGTGCTATTAGGACTATTAAGACTATCAAGACTAGCTTGCTAAGGGGAAATGGCAAGCTTATATAGATGGTGGAAGGGGAGTTGGGATCCCTACAATTGTGGGAGTGGTCCTATCCTCAAGGAAGCTTCCATGATAGGTGGAAAACCACCTCCCATACATGGAGATCCAGAGCCAAACCTCCCAACTCATTTTAGAGACTCGTTCAGGAGTTTGTTGGAATCAAACTTCCACCATTTATTTTTAAAAAAAAATCCTTATTAATCTTGGTAGGAGCAATACACTGGGACAGAGCGCCAGGTGGCGCGCCCTCTTTGGTGGATTTTCCCCATTGGCGCAAGGGCTGAACTGGCTAGTCGCACCAAGGCCAAAAGATCAGTTTTTAGGGTTTTTGCAAGGAAACTTGCTTCAGAGGAATTATTGTCCTTGTCAAGGGGGATACCATGAAAGTGGTTTTAGGTTATGTCACTGCTCACAGGTCACGGAAGAGGCCCTCCAATGTACGGGATGGGGATTGCAGGGACGGTGACAAATTACTGTGTAACAGTCTCCTACATCAAAACTTCTCTTGTTGAGATGTTGATTTGCTTTTTTTCTTCATTCAATTTTGTGCCAAATTTAGGTTATCCTTTAAGATTTGGAGAACTTGCTGTTGATTCTGAATGTGATCTTCCACTGCTTGAACCTTAGAATTTTCTCTTAAAGATGATGTGATGGATGGTGGATGATATCCATAAAATGCCATAAATGGGGTCATTTTTGCTGCAGTATGGAAGGAAGTGTTATACCACCATTCAACTAGAGGTAACCACTTGACCCTATCTGTTTGTTTATCAGATACAAAACAACGAAGATAACCTTCCAAATATTTGTTCACTATATTAGTTTGACCATCAGATTGAGGATGATAAGATGAGCTATGAGCTAGTTGAGTACCCAAACAAGAAAACAATTTCGTCCAAAAATTCAAGTAAAAATGGGATCTCTATTGCTTATCATAATCTTTTGGTTTCCATATAGATTTTGAATTGTTTCCATAAATGTAGTAGCAACTGTACTTGCTTTAAATGGATGTGATAATGCACAAAAGTGTGCATACTTGGTAAGTCTATCAACTACCATCATGATTACACTCTTTCCTTCGGACTTAGGTAAAATTGTGATAAAATCCATTGAAATCTCCTCCCAACGTTGTCTTGGAATGGATAAAGCCTGTAGAAGACCCGGGGTCTTAATTATCTCAACTTTATTTTGCTGGAAAAACAAACATTCTACCACAAAAATTTGAATATCAGATTTAAGGCCATCCCAAAAAAATTCTTTCTTCACCCTGTGGTAAGTTTTTAAAAATCTTGAGTGTCCTCCTAAAGGAGAAGTGTGCAATTCCAAAAGAATATTTTGTTTTAGTTGGAATTCTTACAAAGATATAAGCGATCTTTGTACCATAAGGAATCATTTTTCCAACTAAATTTATCGAATGTAGTAGGATCTTGCTGCAAATTTTGAATGAGTGTCCACACTTCTTTGTCCTTCTTCCATTCATCCCTTGCTTCGGTTATCCAATTTGGTTGGATAATAGAAATTGCACAAAGCAATGCTTCCACCTTTTCATTCTTTCTTGAGAGTGCATCTGCAACAACATTTAGCTTCCCTTTTTTGTAGATGATTTCAAATTCATAACCCAACATCTTTGTGACCCATTTTTGCTGCTCTTCTAAAGATAGTATTTTTTCCAAAAAGTGTTTAAGACTATCATGATCAATTTTTACCTTGAAGTGCCTTCCCATTAGGTACGGTTGCCATTTCTTTAGTGCATATAGTATTGCCAACATTTCCTTCTCATAAATAGCTTTCTGTAAACACTTTCCTTTAATTGGATGACTTTCAAAAGCAATGGGTCTTCCCTCTTGAATTAAAATAGCACCAATCCCATTTCCCGAGGCATCACATTCCACAATAAAGGTTTTTGTGAAGTCTGGAGTAGCTAACACCGGTGCTAGGCACATTTCCTCTTTAAGACGTTCAAAGGCCTTAGTTGCTTCAGGAGTCCATGAAAATACATCTTTCTTCAATAATGTTGTTAGAGGTGCTGCTATTCTCCCATAATTCTTAACAAACTTGCGACAATACCCTGTTAACCCAAGAAATCCTCGCAAATGCTTTATGGTTGTGGGGACTTTCCATTCCGTAATGGCTTTAATTTTGTTAGGGTCTACCTTAACACCCTTGTGAGATACAATATGACCCAGATATTCCACCTCTTGAACTCCAAAGAAACATTTGGATGTTTTTGCATATAATTTTTTCTCCTCCAATAGTTTGAGCACCCTGTCAACATGTTGAACATGATCCTTCCAAGACCTGCTGTAGATTAGTATGTCATCAAAAAATACTAGAAAAATTTTTCTAAGGAAGGGTTTGAAAATGGAATTCATCAACCCTTGAAATGTGGAAGGTGCATTGGTAATGCCAAAAGGCATGACCAAAAATTCATAATGACCCTCTTGAGCTCGAAATGTTGTTTTCGGAATATCTTCAGTATTCATTCTAATTTGATGATATCCTGAACGAAGATGCAACTTGGTAAAATAAATTGCGCCATGGAATTCATCCAATAATTCATTAATCACAGGAATGGTAAATTTATATTTAATAGTGAGCTTATTGAGCTCCCTATAATCCGAACACATGCTCCATGATCCATCCTTCTTGTGCACCAATACTACTGGAGCAAAGAAAGAACTTTGACTAGGTTGAATTATACCAGCCTCTAACATTTCTGCAATCATACATTCAATTTCGCTCTTTTGGACATAAGGATATATGGGTTCGATGTTTGGAGGAAACACTTCGTGGAATCAGCCTGAATAGCATGATCATGCCGATCAATAATAGGTGGGAGTCCTTGGGATTTTTCAAACACCTTGGAATACTATCGAATAGTCCAATACTTTTGAGATCTTTTTTAGAGTAGTAATGGATTTTGATGTTGAACTTAAAGTGGTTACAATTGTGCAATTACTTAAGGCTTTTATTTATTAATAAGCTTTGTCATGGCATTGGAGCTTATTATCTTTCTCGGCTTCCCTACGATACCCCATAATTCAATTTCTTTTCCTTTCAAAAAAAAATTCAAGCAAAGTTCTTGAAAATTGAAAGCTACCATCCTCAAAGATTGTAACCATTGTACTCCTAGTACAACATTAACACCTCCCATTGGAATGGAAAGCCTTGGAATATTTAATACATTTTCCCCCATGGTTAGCTTGATATTATGGCATTTTCGAGAGAAATTTATAGTTCCTCCATTTGCAACAATCACTTGACATTCTGGTGCTTGGTATAGGAATAAATTCAATCCCTTGGCTACCTACAATGAATAAAAATATATCAGTTGTATCAATCAACATTGTCACCTTTTATTGTTGATATGTCCTTCATCTTGTTTGAGGAGTGGTAATTATTTCCAATGCATTACAGGATATGGTAGGACTCATTTCTTCTTTATCTAGTGTTGGTTCCTCGTGTATATCCTCTTCTTTGAAGTTTCTTGTTCATTTTCTTCCTCCTCTTCACAATCTATGTAAAATAGTTTCTTCTTAGTGGACTTATGACCTTTAGCATATTTTCTATCACAACTGTATAAAATCCCCTTTTCTCTTCGTTCTTCCAATTGTTGTGGTTTAAACCTTGTAAGTTATGGAATTATAGGAGTAGCAACACTTCCATCTTTATATAAGGTGAGTGGTAGGCTCTTCGTCGCCATAATTTTACATTCAATTTTTCTTTCCAACCTGAATGCCTTCTCCAATGAATCAAGTTCCCCAAACACAAACTTCATGTTGAATGTTATCCTTTGTACCCCTATGAAGACATCAATCTTGTTCCTTCTGAGCATTTACCCTTATATTCAATTTTTGGAAGTCCTCAATGTGCTCCATCATTGAACCCTTTTGTTTGAGATTTATCAATTGGCTAAAGAAGGTGTTGCTCTTTGTATCCTCATAATGTGCTATCATTTCCTTCGTAAAAATTGACCAAGTGAATTTTTTTTTGCGGGAGAAAAGCCATCGATACCATACAAATGCTTTTCTTTCTAAATGTAAAGTTACAATGCGCACCTTTTGTGCATTTTGCACATTATTGAGATCAAAATATTGCTTCATCTGTAGTATCCATGTTACAGGATCCTTTCATCAAACTTCCTCATATCCATCTTTGGAATATGGTGGTTCTTCCATCTAACATTAGAATTTATGAAATCACGATTAACATTTATTTTGTTCTCCTCATGAGTTTCCTCTACTATATTTTTGCCATTAGGAAAAATTTCTTCTATCAACTTTATTAAACCCTTCATGTCTGCTTTTAGATCATTCTTCATGTTTTCCATGTTGTCTTTCATTTTTTCTTCCATGTCATCCATATTAGCTTCCATGCCTTCCATATTAGATTCCATACCATCCATCTTAGCTTCCACGCCTTTCTTCAAAACATCCATCTTCGCTTTCATGCATTTCTTCAAAACTTCCATTTCATTTTTTGTTTCTCTTCGCAAGAGAGAAATTTGGTGCACTTTCTCTTTTTAATTTTGATAGATCATGTTGAAATTCATCATCTTCATCTATCATAGTAGAGTATTCTGAGGGCTTACTGGGTGTTGAATTCTTTCTAGGGGGAAATTTAAAACCAAATATTGATATCTATGCTCAATATGCCTTTGGAATAACTTAAAACTAATTTTTCAAACAAGACTTACGCAATTTGAAAAAAAATACCCACATTTTTCTTTCTTTTGAGGAGCTCGATATTGAAACTAAATTATCTCCGTAATTGTAGATCTTAAATATCTAACGTTTGGTCCTATAGTAGCTCTCTGAATCTTCTTTGGAATGCCATAGGTTTGACTTTATTTGGATACTTCAAGGTAAATTTATGTTGAATCTACCACAATGACCTAATTATGGACTGGTTCAGTAGAGCGCAATTTTACAGTTTGCCACGTCTTACTGTTTCCTCATTCGGCTTTGAAATTTATATACAAGAAACTATGGTTTGTGTACTTGCGGCCACTTTTTAAAGAATTCCAATCCAATGCTCAAAGAGAGAGTTATGACGCTTTTCCCAAGGTCACCTCTTTGAGATGAAATTTGGGAGCCTAAAAAAATCCTAAGTTCAATAGATCATATCTCAGAAAATATTGCAAACCAAGATCTGAAATCTTTACAGAAAGTTACTCCTGAGTTTGGATTCGCTCTGTAAAAAATTCAGCTTCTGAACCTTTGTAGAAAAACAGTTATAGCGAAAATTCCATGATGACTTGTTTAGGTGAAATTCAGGAGCCTGAGAAAACCCTAACTTCCATAGATCATATCTCTGAAAATATTGCGAACCAAGATCTAAAATTTGTACACGGCGTTCCTTAGGATTTTGGCTTCGCTCTGTAAAAATTTCATCTTCTGAAACTTCGTAGAAAAAAAGTTATAGTTAAAATTCCAGGATGACCTGTTTGGATCAGCGAAACCCTCGAATCCAAAGCTCTGCTACCAAATGTTATGAAACCAGCTCGAAAAATAGAAGAAAAGAGAGATCAACGCCTTAGAAATTGGCCACTTTGAGGGGGAAACCTCTAATACATTACATAAATGAAAAATTCTTGGATGATACAAATGACAAAACCTCCTTCTATATATAGGATTCCATGGGGTCACAATATAATCCTAGTTGACCTAACAATAATAATGTAAGGGAACAATAATAACAATATGGAGGTTACAAGGGTACAACAATAACAATAAGGGGGATACACTAATAAAAATAAGGGACTACGCTAGTAATATGGGGACCTAACGTGCGATGTGCGATAAAGGTAGGGATGACG
Organism: Pinus albicaulis; assembly: GCA_034641835.2. Classification (NCBI taxonomy): domain Eukaryota; kingdom Viridiplantae; phylum Streptophyta; class Pinopsida; order Pinales; family Pinaceae; genus Pinus; species Pinus albicaulis. Next base: position 1,404,252,866 of record CM076584.1, read on the forward strand.
TGGCAAGTGGAGGTGGGGACACTCGACTCCACCCTGGCATGTAATGTTATGAACGCATCCATCGGCTCGAATCTTGAACTGTTTTGCATGCGAATAAGCATGACTCGACCTGCCTTCACATCTCCGCACATAATGTTAATACACCAACATAGAAATCACAAATTCTTTTTTGATATACAATTTTTTTTACATTTTCTAACATATATTATTTTTTTGGTGTTTTGAGAAATATTTCAAAATTAAATGCAAATGAGCCACAACACACACCATGCACACCATTGAGAATAATCGTTCCCAACATAGCCAAGGCATATGACACTTTAGATCCATGTACTTTACCTTTTATGTTTCCTTTCTCACATCTATAGTGCCATCGTCTATTTACCACAATGGACCCAACCAATCCAACCAATTGTCATATTATTACCTTCAAATTCCCTTACTCATGCATCGAGCTTCATTCGAATCTTACATTTCCTATTGAGTTCCACACAACTCTCCTCGAGATCCATTAACTTTCATCTTTCCCCAAACCAATTCCCAAGAATATTGATACATAAAAGGAACTCACAAGAAAGAAAAAGAAGAAAACCATGGAAAACCAATAGCAATACGACACCAAAAAAAATTGGCATGATCATGCCCTAGATGAAATCAAGACCACAAATCAAGAGCAAAAAAATAAAAAATATTGAAAGCACAAAACTTAGCAACAAACACTGTGACTCAATCCACATGGTTCCCAATGCTTCCAAAGGTAAGCTTAACCGATTTCATGGAAATATCTTGCCATGTAATCCCATGCATCATAGTGTCGTAAACACACAACTGTTAGTGTATAAATAAATATACAATATACTAGTTACCTTACCTTGGTGTGCCAAGCATGTTTCCTTGTAAGTAAACATGTCCATGTCATCTCTCAAGGGACTCCAATTCCCTTAAAGAATCCAGCCATAATTTGAAACTAGTTGTTATATATGTCAAATACATGCTCAAAAATATAACACATATCCACATAATGTCAAACAAAATAAAGGTTAAGAATACTTCTTGTATGCAAAGCACTCATTCATTTGAAACTGTGGTTTCCAAACATAGTCAAAGGAATTCTCAGCCAATTCCATTATTTTACCTTTTTATCTTGTTGTAATTAAGTCTTATTATGCACTGTCACATCACCTAATTGTTAGTTATATAAACACATCAATTGTTACCTTTTTGCGCTAATTCCAAGCATGTTTCCATGCAACTGTTCACACATGTCAATCACATGTTCCAAAGATCAATACATCATGTTTCTTAATTTGAAATCAACCATTAAAAGGAATAATAATCATTTCATAATCAACAATCAATGCATAGTCATTAGACATAATGCTACAACTATCACCTACTTACATTCAAGTACATATCAGCTATCTCAACACATATTGCATTAGTACAACCATCTTAAAACAAGATCATTTCTTCATGCAAACTTGTAGACACATACTCATGTCATGCAATTAATCAAAATTTCAATCAACTTGTAAACATACCATGCTAGATAAACCAAATTGATGATATAATCAAACTCATACCTCAATGTATCTCAGGGGAGGCTATCACATTTGCTCAAGTCAATCCAGATAAATATGACATAACATCACAAGTATATCATCTCATACCTGATTGTCATGACCATAACCATCTATACAGACCAATCCATATCAACACAATACATATAACAAATATCTTAATGCAATAACCCTAATCATCAAGTTAACTAACATACAACAACAACAAGTTAACGTATAGCATAATCATCAACAACATATAACATAATCATCAATATAATAATCAAGAAGTTAACACATAACATACTTATCAACAACATATAACAAAATCACCAAGTTAAATAACATAAAACAACAAAAACAAAACATATAACAACAAGTTACTATCATTCACGGCTATTTTACACATGTGCATATGACCACACCGATTCATTAGCATCTACATGCATGTAACCACAAAAAAAAAATGAAAAAAATGTATATAATTAACCTTAATTCTTATAACAATCCATTAACTAACATACCTGCATGCCAAACATAAATACATGTATAACAATCTTCTCTTACCCCGAATTCTAATGTTGTAACCTCACTCTAATATCTTGCTTTATCTTAGCCAACATATGATCATATCTTATCAACAACATTCATAATTACATAACTACATACAATGACCTCACAATGCATATATAACCTATTATGCATTCATAACCATAACCATACTAATACATGCACAACAACCTATAGACACTAACATGCATAAAAAATGCATAACTGGCATACACTCATGACGACCACATCCATTCAACAACAACATCAACTTTCACATAGCAACACCACCACAACTATGACCAAAGCGATGCATATGCAACAAGAACATATACCACAAGCATAAGGAACACATATGCAATCGACATGAATGCACAACCAACACACACCACCCATCCACTCCAAGGGGTGAACCATTCTCTGATACCACTCTATGGTATCAAATAACACCCAAAGAGAAAAAAAACCAGACATCCCAAAAGAGAACATAACCCACTCTGATAACACTCTGTGGTATCATATATCACACAAAGAGAACGAAAATTATACACCACCCAAAGAGAATGAAACTTGCTCTGATACCACTATGTAACACCCTCCTCCCACATATACCCAAGTAAACAGACAACCTAAGTAAACATGTGGAAACGAGTTACTATGATATGATTCAACTCCCTAAGTGTACTTAAGGAAGTGGAACTCATGAACCATCACTTTGAAAACCTCCCTCGGGTGCTATAGGATCCTCAGGAGCTAATCTACTACTCCAGGTGCCCAAGCCCTGCGACAAACTTCCTTTTCATTAAAATAACCCCCAATCACTCACATAAGAAGGCATGCATGTGACTATAACCCTATAGTCTCTCTCTAAATTATTGCACAGGAGATACTATAGTATTTTTCATCCAATTATGTGCCAGAGACTACCATATTTAAGCCACTTTTTAGGGCTAGTGTCCAACCACTACTCGAAACTTGATGAGACTTTCTGAGAAAATAAATTAAACTAAGAAAAAACATTTAACAAAAAATTTGATCAAGCACTTTACCTAACCAAGCCCAAACATGACAACCATTTTGTCAAACATATAAAAAATATGAAATATATAGGTCATAAATACACATCTGAACATAGGAATCTCATACTTATCTGAGAATTGTCAATAAGGTATAATTCCCTCTCATATTAGTTGCTTTAAAATCTATTAGGTCATGCATTCAATAACCAATCATATATTCATCAAACATGTTAAGCTTCATAAACAATATACATCATATAACCAATATATAAACCAATAATAACCAACATATAAACCATGGAAACTCAACCATAATGTCACCATCATAATAAATACATATGCTCATAGCTCAAAATAGAAAATACCTCTTATTAATATATGAAAATTTCAATCAAGTCATGGAATTCCACATACCACCCGACCATAGACTAGGATGAACCAAATCTTTCTTTGATCTAGTCACCCTCGTGTCATATTCCAAGCCTGAATGTGGGATCTCATGAAACACATCAAGCATAACCAAAATAGGGCTTCCAGAGGCCAACCCACCTCAACCCTCAACCAGTGATTCCACCTCACGGCCGGACATCACTAACCATCTCCAGATTGGTCTCCATCCAAGATTTCCAAGGCTCTAGAGGTATTGTTCCAAATCGGCTTCCAAGACTAGTAACTCAACCCATAGTTGTCATCAGGCTCTAGAGAATTTGTCCAACTAAGGCTCCAATACTAGTAACTCAACCCACAGTTTTCGCTGGGCTCGAGAGAGTTTGTTCAACAAAGGCTCTAGGACAAGTAACTCAACCCACCAAGGGCTCCAAAGCATTTGTCCAACCAAGGCTACAGGAATAGTAACTCAACCCAAGTTGTTACATGTATTCTAGAGCATTTTTCCAACAGGCTCTAGGACTAATAAATCAACCCAAGTTGTTATAGGACTTCCAGAGTGTTTTTCCAGCCAAGGCTTCCAAGAACTAATAACTCAACCGATAGCCAAAGTAACATGAGATCTGACCAAAAAGAAAAGGAAAGAAACCCACAACACCATGGCTATCTAGGAAATGGAAAGTCTAGGAAAACCACTGTCAATCCAGGAAATCATCCTTGCTAATGAAATATCAGGACGAAGAAACCACATGCATGTGCCATGCTTGCCAAAAATAGCAAGGAAGTCATACACGCAACTTGGTACCTACAAGAAAAACCTGATGTAGTTGTTGATCTCGATGTCCTCATGCGCTTTCCTATTTTTCCTTTGCCTTCTTGCTCCAAATCCCAAGCATGCCACACTCCTCCAAGAATTCTCTAAGAAAAATCTAAGTGTCCAAGAGTATGATAGAGAGAGAATAGGGATAGATCCAAGCTAAAGCTGACAAAAGTCTGAGCAAAATCTTTCCAACTTATCATCATAAGCCTTTTTATTAATGAGGCTAATATTTTCTTCATTTTCCATTATTTTTCCTTCATTTTCCTCCTCAATGCAATGTGTGACCTTTCACCTTCCTTTTCTCCTAATTTCCATTATTTTCATAAATTAAATTCCAATTAATGCCTCATTCCTTTCCAAAGCCTTTGCGATTCCCTTTGCCAATTTCCTTTAGCCATAATAAACCAAATAAACACTCGCTAGGATGTTTTTCCAAACATTAATCTTGGAATACGTGTCTCGTGACCATGGTCTTATATATTTTTTACATGGATTTTTAACCAGGGATGTCACACAATAAATAACTCAGAAGACTTTCAGATGGATTAGATTGTTGGCGAGATTGTAATGATGCACTCTCAAGTGCTATAAATCATGAAGAATTAATTTGAAAAGAATGAATAATTTTATATGACATGAGCATCAGATAGAACTAAAAGATAAGAATATTTTTATGCTCATGATGAAAGCCTTGAAATTTATTTTCATGTTTTTCTATTAATACACATGATGAGTGTTCAATTCTCGAGTACTAAAAAATTCAGCATAGATAAAAACTATCAAAATGATGAAGTATAAAAGTTGAATTAAAAATAGAAATGAACCATGAATAAAGTACAATTACATGGTTATTTAAACTAATATTAAAAATAATGTTACAAAATAGCTCGTATTTATTTGTAAAAATTTCCTTCTCAAAAGAGTCAGACAAGATAATGTAATTGAAATTATTACCGGCATCTACTTGTGGAAGTGGAAGTAGCTCAAGACAATTAATAGGAATGAGAAATTGATCATCATAATAATAATAAAGTGGGATGGATTCTTAAAAAATGAAATCATGAAAATTATTAGAAGTTCAAAAATGAGAATCTACTAGAACATTTATTGAAGTAGGGTTTTTTTCATCTTCAAATATAGATTGACTTGAAATATTAAGAATATGAGAACCTCACATAAGCATCAATGAAGGTTGAAGTGCCTCAATATTCTCAATCCTCAAGTCATCATCATAAATGACTTCACATTTTCCATTAGCACTCTGTTCCATTTCAAAAAGTAATTTAGAACAAAATATTGATTAAATTTATAAACATGGAAATTTTTAGGTTTATTGAAGATATTGATGTAGGAGCATCCTGTTCAGAATATCATTGTATTTTTGGATGACTTAGGGGGTCTAATGTTTGCTAAATAATTTAATTTATTAAAAATAAATTTATATACTTTTTAATGATTTGAGTGAGAAATAGGTGTGTGAGGTTTTAATGTAAATATTCTCACATAATTGAGAATACGAGAGATATAAAGATTTCATAAAGATCTTAGGGATTAGGAGATCCTAGAATAGGGAATTAGTTGAGGTTGTAGAAGTTATATAACTGATATGTTATACATTCGAGATTCTCCTGATCACACACTATTTGACTTCATGCACAATACAAAATCTCTTCTACCATTGATCATTACTTGCGGAAATAAAATCAATTGCATGCACACATTAAAACCATAAAAATTCACACATATGAACACAGTAATTTATGGGAAAGCTTAAAGCTAAAAACCCCCAACTATCTGTATATTATATGTCATAGAAATCATGTAACAATCATAATACAAAGCTCATCACAAGCTCTCAGTACAATCTCCAATTGCTACACACTAATCAGGTTTGATCTATAAAATCCCATGCACCGATCTCTGTCACCTACTAGACTTCCTCTACTACGCAATCATTGCTGAAGAATAGCTCTGAATGAACTCGAATTGGTTCAGCCTTTCTCACGCAATCCTCATTGGCATCTCCAACCACTGTGTGTTGCAATTCATGCAACACTATAGTCACAACTGATAGTCAACTTGCTCTTTCACCTACCTCTCCACTGGTCTCCATTGAAACTGTCCATGCACTATATTTAACTGATGTATTATTCAGTTGATTAATGAGTTAATAATTAGTTAATTAATTAATAATTAATTCACACCACTCTCACTAGTGTATCAATCAGTTAGACTAGATACAACTAGCTCAATTGTGTTTAACTAAGATAAACTAAACACAACACCACCAACTACCTCAATAACTCCACCAAACTCTGTCACATGAGTTCTAAATGAAGTCTCCATGCAATAGCTCCACTTAACCCTCAGGAATAGCGTAATTCCTTCTGTCAGCTCCTGTGCCATATCTATGCACTTAACTGAAGTGCTCCAAGAGAATAAGATAATGTTTATAGTCCAAATATTATTAAGAGCTAATAATATTCGACATATCTATTTTTAGACTGGCAATCTAAAAATAGATTCCGCCCAATATGTCTAAAAATAGAAGTCCATCTATTTTTCCAACTTGACCAACCATCCACAAATAGCATCCTGTAACTCATAGAATATGATCGACATGTCTAAAAATAGACATAGTCTAAAAATAGACATAGTCTAAAAATAGACTTTGCGCCAAAAATAGCCTGTGGGCCCACTTAGTGAAGGCGACTCTTTTCACTAAGCTCATCATCTTGTTGAATCTCAACACTCCCTTTCAACAAGATAGGGATTATCTGCCACCCCGATCCTACCTCTATGGTATTCGAATTTTCTCCTGGTGAGTGCCTTCGTCAAGATATCAGAATCCTGATCCTTCGTGGGAATGTAAGAAAGTAACATGATCTTCCGCTGCACGCAATCTCTGATATGATGATACCAGATGTCAATGTGTTTATATATATCATGAAATACTGGATTAACCAAGAGTTTGATGCAACTCTGATTATCACAATATATCACAGTAGGATCTAAGTGTGAACCGAACAATCCAACTAGGATCTTCCTCATCCATATAGCCTCGCATGCAGCCAAACTCGTTGCCATGTACTCGGCCTCTGCGAAACTGAGTTCCACGGATCTCTGCTTCCTATTGTACGAAGAAACTGTTGTCGACCTGATACTGAAAATCCCTCTAGATGTGCTCTTTCTGTCGTTGGGCTCTTTTCCCAATATGCATCCGTGAAGCCACACAGCTTCACCTCATCCGAATGTCTGTACCATAATCCATATCCCAATGTGCCTCTGAGATATCTCAATACATGCTTGCCTGCCTTCCAAAAGATCTTGGTAGGCTTAACCATAGCTTGTGAAAGCTGGTTAACATCGTAGCATATGTCAAGTCGTGTATTGACTAGATACATAAGCGACCCCACCAACTGTCGATAAACAATGGCATCCACTACCTCTACCGATGTAGCATCCTCTTTCCTCCATCCACCAGGAAAAGGAGTGTCGATAGGCTTGCAACCATGCATGTTGAACTTCTCCAGTATCTCCCAGGCATACTTTCCTTGAGACACAAACAATCCATCACTGTGCTACCAAATTTCCAATCCCAGGAAATAATGAAGGAGGCCCAAGTATTTTATCTCAAACTCTTTTGCAAGATCAGCCTTGCATGAGTGTATCAACAGTTCATCACCTGTCAGAATCAAATCATCTACATAAAGTACAATGATCAGCAACTTACCCTCAACCACTATCTGGTACAGGTTGGGATCCGCCTCGCTCTTGGTAAAACCAAGTCCGGTGAAATAACTATCAATCCGTGTGTTCCAAGCACGAGGTGCTTGTTTCAACCCATACAACGCTATTTTGAACCTGCACACATGCGACTCGCTGCTGAAGATCTCGAAAACTTCGGGCTGCTCTATGTACACCTCCTCCTCAATCACTCTATTGAGGAACACATTCTTCACATCCATCTGATGAATGTGACACCCCATCTACGCTGAGAGAGCAAGAATCGTCTGTATGGAAGAATACCTTGCGACAGGTGTAAAGGTTTCCTCATAATCGATCCCCTCAATCTATGAGAAGCCCTGAGAAAAAAATATTGCCTTGTACTTCTCGATTCTCCCGTCAGCTGCTTGCTTCACTTTGTAGATCCATCTTGAACCTACCACTGATTTCCCTTCTGACCTTGGGAAAAGCTCCCATGCACTGTTTCTGACTATCGAATCATACTCTTCCACCATGGCATCTACCCATGCAGGGTCCTCCACACATTCCTCGAAAGAGGATGGCTTTGTCACGATACACTTGCTCATCAGAGCCATGTATTCAGTATATTGGTCAGGTGACTGTCTCTGTCTGCGCTATGATGTAGGTGCTCCCAAAATATTCTCTGCATCCTGATTCAGTTGCTCAGCTTCTGTAGTGCGCTTCCGCCCTCTGATGGTTGGCACTGCATGAGTGGTTTCTTCCACTCCATGAACCTCCTCTTGTGGCTGATCCACATCCTGAGGCTCATCCTTAGGAACTAATAGCTCCTCATCTTCATGCAAGTGTGGCTCCCTCTCAAGCAAACACTTCATGGCTTTCTCCTCATGAAATTTGATATCTCGTCGCACAACAGTCTTCCGACTGTCTGGAAAATACACATGATAGTTGTGGGGTGTATCAGTGTACCCCACAAATATCCCAACCTTTGCGGTCGGCTCTAGCTTCTTCCTAGCATCCTTCGTCACATGAATGTAAACAGGTGAGCCAAAAATCTTCAAATGAGAAATATCAGGCTTCTTACCAGAAAACGCCTCCTCGGGTGTACTCATGCCAAGTACTCTGTGAGGACAATGGTTTTTCACATAAACCACAGTATTGCAAGCTTTGGCCCACAAGTGTATGGGAAGGCCCTGATCATACAACATCGCCAGTGCAGCACCCACGATCGTTCTGTTCTTTCGCTCTGCGACCCCATTCTGCTGTGGGTTATGAGGCGCTATGAGCTCTCTTCGAATTCCTTCTGCACTGCAAAAGTCCTTGAATTCGCCATAGATGAATTCACCACCATTATCGCTCCTAAGAGCCTTCACCTACTTCCTCGATTCTTTCTCCACCAGTGCTTTAAACTCACAGAACTTAGAGAATGTCTCGCTCTTCTTCTACATGAAGAAGATCCAGCACTTCTGAGAAAAGTCATCAACAAAGATCACATAATACCTGTGCTTTGTTCTCGAATCTACTGAGAAAGGTCCACAAACATCTGTGTGAATTCTCTCAAGGAGCGTCGTGGTGCGACTATCCTTCTCATGAAAGGTGGCTTTCACAAATTTTCCCAAAGTACATCCCTTGCATTGATCTGACTGCGTAAGTGTACCTTTGGGAAGCCCGGTAGAAATATGCTGCAAAATTTTCAAAGCACCATGGTGAAGATGGCCCAATCTCCTATGCCATAGCTCACCCTCATCCCGGCTCACCACTCCTTCTGCCTTGCCTGCCATTTCTGCGCAGCCATCTACCTGCAATTGATAAAGGTTCTTAACTCGAACCCCTATCCTTCAGGTTTCACCAGTTGCCTTACTGCGTAGGAAAGCCTTTCCCTCGCTAAAGACAACATCATATCCCTTGTCTTCCAACATGGCCACAGAGATAAGATTCTTCTTCAATCCTAGAACAGGCATGACATCCTTCAATATAAAAGGTTTACCAGACTCCCTCTCAAAGGAAATGGTCCTGATACTAGTCACACTGTATCTACCATCATCGCCCATCTCGATGTGCACTCCAAGATCTTTCTCATCCAGATCAGTAAACCAATCTTTGTCTCCGGTCATGTGGAAAGATGCACCACTGTCAAGAAACCACACTAAACCCATCATAATTGAGACCAAGCATGAGATTAGTGAAAAATACAGCTCAAACTGAGAGGCTAAGGCCTCTCCAACTGCAGATCCAATAGCCTGCTTATTTTTCTTCTTCTGTGGAAATTTAGTGGCGTAATGTCCGTGTTGGTGACAGTGAAAACACTTCACCTTGGACATGTCCCGCTTCTTTCCTTTTGCACTGGATTGAGAATAATTATTCTTGCTCTTCCCCTTCCTTGCTTTGGCAGCCAAAGCGCAATTTTCTTCATCTACATTCTTTGATACCATGCACAATACAAGATTCTCCTGAATGTAGATGAATAAAATTGCACTTTGGTTGCCAAAGCAAGGAAGGGGAAGAGCAAGAAGAATGCTTCTCAATCCGGTGCAAAAGGAAAGAAGCAGGACATGTCCAAGGTGAAGTGCTTTCACTGTCACCAACATGGACATTACGCCACTAATTGTCCACAGAAGAAGAAAAATAAGCAGGATGATGGATCTGCAGTTGGAGAGGCCTTAGCCTCGCAGTTTGAGCTGGATTTTTTGCTGATCGCATGCTTGGTATCAAGTATGATGGGTTCAATGTGGTTTCTTGATAGTGGTGCGTCTTTCCACACGACCGGAGACAAAGATTTGTTTACTGATCTGGATGAGAAAGATCTTTGAGTGCACATCGAGATGGGCAATGATGGTAGATACAGTGCGACTGGTATCGGGACCATTTCCTTTGAGAGGGAGTCTGGTAAACCTTTCATATTGAAGTATGTCATGCATGTTCTTGGATTGAAGAAGAATCTAATCTCGGTGGCCATGTTGGAAGACAAGGGATATGATGTTGTCTTTAGCGAGGGAAAGGCTTTCCTGCGCAGTAAGGCAACTGGTGAAACCTGGAGGATAGGGGTTAAAGTTAAGAACCTTTATCAATTTCAGGTAGATGGCTGCGCTACAATTGCAGGCAAGGAAGAAGGAGTGGTGATCCGGGATGAGGGCGAGCTATGGCACAAGATATTGGGCCATCTTCACCATGGTGCTTTGAAAATTTTGCAGCAGATTTCTACCGGGCCTCCCAAAGGTACACTTGTGTAGTCAGATCAGTGCAAGGGATGTACTTTGGGAAAATTTGTGAAAGCCACCTTTCATGAGAAGGATAGTCATGCCATGAAGATCCTTGAGATAATTCACACAGACGTGTGTGGACCTTTCTTAGTAGCTTCGATAGAAAATCAAAGGTATTATGTGATATTTGTTGATGACTTTTCTCAGAAATGCTGGATCTTCTTCATGCAGAAGAAGAGAGAGACATTCTCTATGTTCTGTGAGTTTAAGGCACTGGTGGAGAAAGAATCGGGGAAGCAGTTGAAGGCTCTTAGGAGAAATAATGGTGGTGAATTCATCTCTGGCGAATTCAAGTAATTTTGCAGCGTAGAAGGAATTCGAAGAGAGCTCATAGCTCCTCATAACCCACAACAGAATGAGGTCGTGGAGTGAAAGAACAGAACAATCATGGGTGCTGCATGGGAGATGTTGCATGATCAGGGCCTTCCCATACACTTGTGGGCCGAAGCTTGCAATACTGCAGTTTATGTGCAAAACTGTTGTCCTCACAGAGTACTTGGCATGAGTACACTCGAGGAGGCGTTTTTTGGTAAGAAGCTTGATATTTCTCATTTGAAGATTTTTGGCTCACCTATTTACATTCATGTGACAAAGGATGCCAAGAAGAATCTAGAGTTGACCACAGAGTTTGGGATATTTTTGGGGTACACTGATACACCCCACAACTATCATGTGTATTTTCCTGACAGTCGGAAGACTGTTGTGCGACGAGACATCAAATTTCATGAGGAGAAAGCCATGAAGTGCTCGCTTGAGAGGG